>JAQFYB010000765.1:0-44204 GCA_034694085.1 Pogonognathellus longicornis
TTTCTCCATAAACATTTTAGTGAAGAACTAATTTAATGCGAAAGAATTGCATTGACAAATTCAGAGATTGCTTTAAACATATATATACGATGCGATGCTGTGAAATATCATAATTATAGATCTCCATTGTTGCAATTACAAGGACATTAAATTTTGGCACAATTTGAATGGATTGATGTAACATAAATGTGTATGCGTGTATCACAAAACGTGAACGTTTATTAACAAGAGAATAGTAAATGTATCCATTGAATTTGGCTGTCAATCAAAGTGTAATATGAAGCTATTGTTTTCGATATTTGCATAAAAGGGAGTTACTCTATCTGTACATACTAATGGGTTGAGTTGACAGAAATCATTAGGTGGAGTAAATGTGCATTGTTATTTGTTATGTTACAACCAGATAATTCCTTTTCCTCTGTATTTTTGTTTATGTAATATTTTTTTTTTAGTTTTTGCTAGACTAATAATATCATCGTACAAAGGATATTTACGACAGGCAGAACAGAGACACTCCAAACTAACAATACATGAACGAGTGAGTCTAAAAAGGAAAAGTACTGTCTGACTTCTCATAACATGGTCTTGTGATGGCAATATCCGATTGCACCCTTATTATACTTTCATATTAGAAGAATTATTATGTTCATTTTATTATTGTAAAATATGTACCTACATTGTTTCATGGACAGCGCTTCTCATATTTACTCGTGTCCATTATCATCCTACGTATAAACAAACTTTCCATGGATCTCTGCTTCCAGTATGTACTTCCAGCATTACACAAAGAAAATCTTTTAGCTTAAAAAAGAACTGTGTACATTCAGACTGTCCTCTTGTAACTATACATCTACAGCCGCCCTTGGAAGTAAGCCGTAAATACTCGTTGATACTTTATAGCTTTCTTAGCCTACTGCTTTTGTATTATGAGATGTGTACTTATTGTTAGTGTGTAAGTTACAGTGTAAAGTAGTGTAGAGTGGAGGTAGTCATGCATAATAAAAATCTTGCTCACTGCTATTTAGGTGGTTACTTTTACTCAGCTACTAATAGTGTGTCATTTTTCTTGGTATTTCTTTGAAAATATTGTTATTATTATTTTGCTAGCTAAGTCGTATAAGATACATTGTACGTATAATATTCTTAGGTTGAAATGGAGCTATATAATACTATCTTATTGTATTTGCGGGTTTAATGTGATGAAGATTTTGTTTAACCATGTTTTCATGGAAGTTTTCATGTTTTCATACAATAAAAGGAGAAATGAGCGTAATTTGATACGAACATGAAGAGATGACAACTTTAGCTTACAAGAAAAGACAAAAATACACGTAGGCGTAGTCTTAAACAAGATACGACTCCCATACCATACGAGGCATGTCCGCTTAGAAATGGATAGAAAAATTACAGGAAATTAAATACTAAACTAATCGCCTTTACATGGAAAGCAGCAGGCATAGCGTATAATAGAAAGAGAGACTATTAGGTACATGAGGTGCTTTTGAAGATAACAAAAGCCGAGCTAAGGTACTGTACTTTATTTCGTGATTTATGTTTGAAAAGAGCATCAGGAATAAATTGCCATTATACAAATAGTACATAAAATATGGTAATTTTTTTAATGGCTGCATGTGAGATTCACGTGTACACGTTTAAGCCTATTAAATACAGCACCTACGCACATCATCTCAATCGAAAGTGCTGAAACGAGCACACAGTTTTGTATCAATTTAAAAACAGCATCAATATACATCGTTATTTATACTATACTCATGCAAATGTGAGAATGAAAGCTCTAACTTTTCATTGAATGATAAAAAATTGCTTCAATGCTACAATTGTTATCGATGAGTGTGTTGGAATAATATTGATTTTATCAATTTCCAAACGAAATATTCTTCAACAGCGAATATCGTAGACAGGTGTTCACATAGTAAATTCAAAGAGTTTCTCAGCATAGGTACATGCTATACTCGCACAGTTAAGTCAGTTATATAACATACAAATGCCTATAACACTAATTGTTATTTTACGAGTAAGTCCTGAGTGCAAAATGCATTAACGCTGGGAATTTTACTGTCAGTAGAGCAGGTGACGCTGAAGCATTTGCTGTAAACTACACTTAATGTTTAATGCTCACAGTCTGCACCATTAACAACGAATATATTGCAAGTATTTTGACGCATTTGCGTATATAATATAATTATCAACTCCTACATAAAACATAGAACTATGTATACACCAAACAAAACAGAGCTATAACCAAAGTACTTTAGTTACAACAAGCAGCAACATCTCTAGTTATTGTATGTAGGAATGGCTAAGTTGAAAAAGTAATAAATAATATATTCATCATTATTTGTGCAAGTGTTGGACCATGGTGCATTTATTACTTGTATACTTTACACTCATAAACTAATATGCAACTACAGGTATAAGTCTTCTTTGAATGTCACTGCTATTATTATCTTAAATTATACAGTGAGAAATTTTCAATATGAATTTTAATATTGGATAGCTTCGTTTTGAGGAAATTCTCATCGTGTGCCTTAAAAATTCATGTAACCCAGTTCTGTCTCTAAGGCTTTCTCGGTTGGTCCTTTCGTTGAATATCCAAATGTAAATGGTAAGTGCTTTATACTTGGATATATACAAGAAAACGAAAAGTTATACTTTACTTACAACATAACAGTAGTACAACGACATCGTTTGTAAAGCTACATTGAATGTGCACGTTTGCACGTACATGGCTTAGAATGAACCTGAGTGAGTTTAGGTTGCATTGCAGCAAGCAAGCATTACATGCAACAAGGAAAGCATAAAAACTCTTATGCAAAGGGAAAAGCCATAGGTTGGATTTGGGTTTAATATCACCCTCGTGCTTCCCAAGAAACAGTTTTGGCACGAAAATAAACTGCCTCCTCTGTCCCATTGACACTCAAACGCGAATAAAGACAAGGTTTGCAAACAGTTAAAAACATTGACAACTTTTCATATCATTTATAAAAGCTTGTGAGCTTTTGTGTGTTCTTTGGCAACGTATAAGTTGCTGTGTGAGACGAATGTATAGAATTGTATAGAAAAAATGATTAAGAGACTTGATTAGAGTAAATAATACAAAGACTTCTTAACTGCATTTCACCACTTCCTGTGTCTCCCTCACTTACTAATCAACTAAAACGCTCAGGTAAGCACGAAATTATCCTACAATCAATCAGATTATATCTATCTATTAATTAAGTTTCTATACACAGCTATTTCTGTACACAAGCATTTAGAAATTATTATTATTTTAGCAAGAATTTAATATTTTGTACACATACTGCTGCAAACAAGTGAACGTATAGTACACTGCTGTTTATCTACATACCTACATGTAAACACAGCTGCTATACATTAACTAAGAATAGAATTGAATTTTTTTAACGAGATTTCCATTTTTCTAATTACTGCTTTACAGGGTTAGGATTCTCAAATGATTCTGTGCGTTTTAGACCTTTATGATTAAAATCATAGAGAAATTTAGGAAATTTAATTCTTACTTATGAGATCAAATTAAAATTTCTGTCTTTAGTATTCATGTGTCTGTGCAACGATTTTTTTATCCTTTACGTATGTACGTAATACAATTACCTATAATATGACAGTACAGTAGATACATATATTGAATTTTATTCAATAATCAATAATTATTAATGCATTTATATTAATTCATTTCCATAATGCATCTGTTTTATAATATTTAATGTTTAGATACTTTAGTGGCTAAAGTAGGTATGCATTTTGTGATTTTTAAAAGTGAGTTATAATTTTAAGTAAGAAGTTTGGCTGTGAAAATCCCAGTTTTCTACACTAGGTTGCTTATAGAATATATGATATAAAATATAAATTTACATTTAATGTATGTATTAAAATATGCATGTAAATATTGAAATAAGTTAAGCCACTATGAATATGCATCGAGCCTTAGCTTAATTAGCAAAGCGTACTGCAATGCGCCTCCACATTTCACGTTAATAATTTGGTGTCAATGCATACATTATGTGATTGTTACGGTGCTCTAGACGAGAACTATTATAGGATTTCTTACTAAGAATTAATATTGTGTCTTTCTAGTATAGGGCTATTTAAATTAGTGTTCTAGCAAGGAGTTTTTAATAAGGAGATACCTTCCCTTAATATTACTGTTGTAGCATCCCGAAATTACAAAACACCTGTATTATAACTGCTGTAATAAATAATGCATAAAATGTGATTAAATCATTAAATGCATATAACGTTGCTGCCTTTCTAAGCTTGTAAGATTCAAAGATGCAGATAATATTAGATTCGACGAAAATAGCACGATGTTGCATAATGCAAGTAATTAATTCCCTTAAAAGGATGAAGAAGAGATTGGCTCGTTCGTATTATATAATCTGTTTACCAAGTGAGACAGGCTGAAAAGTGCTTTAGGTGTTTATCAGTAGTAATTACCTAAGCAGAACATTATACTGTAATATCTATGTAGAATGAATGAAATCTTAAATGATATATCTGTATATTATGTACATAGAAATTGGGAATATGCAAACAAGCAGCATATAATATGAAGGGTAATAAAAAGCTCTCAAAGCGTAATAAAATTAGATGCCTAACTAAAATAGATACACGTATAGATTGAGACATCTCACAATGATATCAACAGTAACATAATATAGTTGATAACGGACTGAGCAAAAGGTGATGCCTGGATATATTTATGTGGGTATAGGAAATCTGTATGAACGTTCCAAACACAAATAGATTAGATAAATACTAAGCTGTATACAAATTGGAGAGTGAAATTGATTTTAGTGTAGGTGGAATCGATTGGTTTGATGAGATAGGACAGGAAAAGGTAGGTTGAAATGTCTGTGAAAGATATAATAAAAGTGTATATCTGTTTTGTACTATGAGTCTAACATTTGCCCTCAATGTTCGTATTAACGTTGAATATATTTGTGTTTATCTCTCTGTGATTTAGAATTAGTGGGGCTCTAGAGGCTTGTTTATTTACGTCCATACAAGAGTCTTCATTAGTGCCTTTGGAATTTTTCCTGACTACAAAAATACGTATTTAGTTAATACAAAATTCTCCTAACTCTCATTTGGACATGCTACACCATTTGTGTAAAAGTAAAGTATTGTGTTGAAGTTTGAGTCTGTCTGAGTGAGTACAGTATCTAATTGCACACAGTCGCATTCGCATCGTATCGCATCACACACAAACAACTGTCAATTTAATTACGTATCAGACAGCTGCGTGCCACAGATGCAAAGACCAATGTTTTCTATCTACGCTAGTTGTATGTCATAATACTAGTGTTGTGTTGTGGAGATTTGTTTGAAGCAAAAGTTCCTCTGCTCTATTGGATTTCCAAATTAAGCGACTGCCACATACTTCATAATGCTATTAAACCAGCAAGCAAACTTTTATGTTAAGCTGTAAAACACGATCTGTAAAGCAAACAGTGCTCTGTGTGCAAAACTATACAGACAACAGACAATGACATTTTTACACTCATTTCCAGTGATTTCCTTTCAAGTCTGTAAATAAAGAGTTGTGAATGTGAACTACACAAATACCTAATCAGCTAAAGAAAACCCGAGTGTCAATAAGTAGCAATCTGGAACTAAATCACACATTTACATTTTTACATATTCATTATGTTCAATTCGCTCAAAGAAAAGTTTTTTAACGTCCACGAAGAAATAACAACCAGGTAAGCAACTGATCCCTTTCTGTATACTTTCTTCTTCTATTAGTAATAGCAAGGACTAAGATTTATACACCTACATCACGCTTTACATATCTGAAATTCTTTAACCATAAGTATTTATATATGAATGCGAATTTTTTGCATGCACTCTTTTTAAATAAAACGATAATAATACAATATAAAAATGAACTAAAATAAAACTTTATCTTAACCCACCTAATAAGAGGGTTGTACAAATATTATTGTGCTATGGATAATTTGGTTTAATATGACGCAGAAGACAATAACAAAGTTATACTAAAGCAGCTTGTATGGGAATTTGATGCACATGCATGTAAATGTATGCAAATTTGATGAGATACTAAAATTATTCCGTACTAAAGTAAAAGCATGATCATGAATGAGTATTAGTGATTACAAAGAAGGAAAAGTGACGTAGTTTCATACAGGATTGTTGCAATTTGATTTAGTTTGGATAATAATTGACATTTCAGCCTTCGGAACTTGAAGTTGGATCGACAAGCAAATAAAGAAGCGAGTAAAAGACGTAAAGGAGAAAAGGATGTTTGTAACTACGATGCAGGCCTGGAAATACTTGAGAGATACCAAAGTTATTGGGCAGATATTCATAGCAAGACTGAAATCACGGCTTTATGTGCTGTGGTAAGTCAATATTATTGTTATTGTTTCAACTATTAAAAAGTAGCTATCTGCTAATAACAACAGCAGGCTACTGTGAGTCTTGCATGGAGCAACCTACAATAAAACCTAGGCATTGTAACTTGTTATTGTTCAGTTCTAATTTTAATGCTCTCATAAAGAGAACGACATAATTGGAAATCTGTAGCTTATTGGCATAACGTAGCAAATAAAATTGAACGAACGAAGCATAGAAAGAGACATAGGGACAATACATACAATAATGTATTTCAAAGTTTACAAAGTAAAGCTATTTATGACATGATGTAAGCCGTGCTGTGCACTCGAGTCAAACTTCAAAGTAAACTGTAACAAATTAAAGTCTGGCTAATGATGTATAATCTACATACTGAGTAGGAGCACATTAAAGTTATGTCGACAATTATTTCCGGCCCTTTAGAAGACTAACGATTCAATAAATTAAAAATAATGAGAAAATATTACTTTGGACTCGTAGCCCACAGGGAGGAATGTCAGCGAGTCAACACGATATTATGACAGTTCAGTCAGTTTCCCTTTCTCCGTTTCATGCCATGCAGCAGAGGAAAATAGAGACACAGACACAGAGACAGAGATGAAAGCTGAAATTAGTGATGCTCGTTCGTGTATTTGTATCTTTTGTGTGTAGGTCTAGCTACTAAAATGTTATATTACTATAAGGTTCTGTTTTGTACATTTTATGATGGTGTGTTGGCGTGTGGCACTTGACTGTACAACAAAATACGATTCATATGTCGTTGCCAGGAGGTAGATGAAATAATCCTAAGTCTTCATGCAAATTACGAAGCACAGTGGAAAAAAGTCGGGCAGCTGTCCAACTGTTTGGCCTTAGTCCCTCAACTAGTCCATGGAGTACAAGAAGTTTGTGATCTTATTCGTAAGTCAATTAAGTCCCAAACATATTCCTTTGACCTTTCCTCTATTTCACAAATATATATAAATACATAATCCGTCTCATCAATATTGGAAATCATCCATTAAACCCCTATCAAAACTGTATCTAGCATAAGTATAATATTCTATCTGTTTCCATAAGCTGGCTAATCGATCAATCGCAATCCATGCAATCCATGCAATTCTCAATATTTTTATATATAAAAGCTGTTACATTTACATTACATAAGAACAGTCAAATTACATTCAATATACCCACACACTGCACTTATTGCAATTAGGACATGCATAGTATTATATAGTAGCTGTATTTATACGAATCCTGCACATACATACACAAATGCCTTTAACATTAACCTTACTAATCATTCCTACAACAAAATCCATAATGTTATACTGATGCAGTTGTACGAATAGAGACATTATTGCTCTTTAAGGCAGCAAGGTGATATTATTATACATAACTGCCCCTAATACACAGTAGTCTACTACTATAGCTAACTTGACATGATATCCATCCATAACTGCACGAATGCTGTAATGTTGCAAACCTATTGATATTATACATACATTTAACGAACTTGCGATGTAAATTAAGTAGAGCAAAATAAGGATCGAACAAGTTTACTGAAAGTGATACAAGTCACGAAGCATAATATATGCATGTAGTACCTACCTAAAAATATAGCCGTTAGTATATAATACAATAGCCTAAAATAAAACAAATTGTAGTATGTAATTGGTATATATTGTGCTTTGTGTAAGTGCATCCTTTGATTGCTTGTGTGGTTGTTTGGATGTTGTAGTAAATGTGCAATGTACCTTTGATGAGACGGAAGAAGCGTTGCTGATGTTGGAAGATATGATAGAAACGCAGGAACTGCGTGAGAAACAACTGGACCATCGCTTTCAATTGGCACTCTACCAAGAGAAAAGAGCCTCTGAACTTGCAGACCTCAAAGGTTAGTTTAATATGATTTGACTTTAATCACCACTTTCCGCCGATTCATCTCACCACGCAATTCCCCCTGTCAGAAATGTCAACCTGACAACTTGTATTATACAACAACATTATTACTACTTACTAAACTATATAGTACAGTCATGACGTGAACTAAAAGCACAATTCTTCAAGGCATCTTGTGTTGCAACTCTTTAATGCAACGCACTGTAAACAATTATATAGCTACGTCATTGTATCATTTCTTTAGTATATACAATGCTCTGTTTAGTGCATTCATTGCTTGCAATAATTCCTCGATCAATAGACTGTAGGTATGTCATCATTCAAATGTAGCGAACATTGCAAACGTATGTATACACATTTTTACGTTTGTGACATTTTCAATGACAAAACCACTTTTCTTCATAAAGTTGTGATGGATGCTTGAATGATATGAATAATTATGGCCACAATGAATTTGAATTGATTCGACGTATACTTCATGTGCGTTAGAATCAAAGTAAGTCAAAGAAACATTTCCATATCAAAGATTTCTGTTGTTTAGCTTTAGCTTTGTTGTTCTTCCACACTCCGATCACGAAAAGGTCAGAGCCATTTTCGTAAGATATAAAATATTGTGATCGTAATTGCATTTTGTGTGTCATGATATGTATACATAATACATATGGCTACTGCCGGCCCACCTTAATATTGCATGGGAAATACATACATTGCTAATACTGTTAGTCGACTAAGGAGATAAGATAGGTCCACTAACAAATTGATTGCGACATGATTTGAGTGAGGTTGTTAAACAAACTGCTTCATATTACTCAATATTGCCCCTTTCAGGCACGAGTGTTACGTCATCGTTGTAACGTTTGGGTTGTTGACGTCATTCTTTGCATTTCATTTGTTATTTTCGGGGATTTTCAGAGAAATTAACTGAAGAACATCTGCGAAAAATTGACGAGTACGAGAAAAAGAGAGAGTCCCAGTTGAAAGAGAGACAGGCAGCTTTCCAAGAAGCCTTCGAAGAGGATTTACATGAATTTAAGTCCACCGGAACAGTTCCAAGTATGATAATGTTCTATATACATACAAACGTCTTTACACTTGATGTACAGTTGTATATTGCTTTACATGTAGTTTGAAGTGCTTGTTTGAAATTTTGTTTGAAAAACTTAAGAAAGGTTTTTTAAGCTTTGTGAAACTAATACTTTACTTTGTGTCTATGTGGTTTGTTGGAAAACCTACACGTTGCATTAATGTGCTGGCTAAGAACTTTTCACAGCAAAATGCATCAGACTACAAAAAAAGCAAAAAAAGAACTGCTTTTACCGTTTTTGCTGTTTAGGTACCTAATACCCTTAAACAAGCTTGTTCGTTTTTTGCTTTTTCTGTGATAATACTGAATTTTCATTAAAATCATATCAAAGTATAGTATATTTCAAAAGTATCCAAAATTCAGACCTTAGATCGTTTTTTAAATTATACATTTTTACTGTTTTAAAGAAAAATTGAGTCATGTCTTTTGTTTTCTGCAATACATGCACCGAACTTATAGTTGGTATAAAAAAGAGCTTTGGTTGATTTCTATAGAATTCGGAGTTACGATTACAACCGCTTCCACTCCCAGTCTTGAAGAAATCGTACTCGAGGAAGATCCCGAAGATTTAGAATCTTTTCTCGCCGACCAAAACTCTACTGAAGAAACAAATGGTGCACCTGTCGTTCCTATAGACAAAACGACTTATTCCTCGAAAGATTCTCCTTCAGACCCAGACAAATGACCCTACTCTACTCCTAAAGTAGAAACTACCACGTCTTATTTATTCATTCAGGTAAAGCTACTACAACTACCAGTAACCTTACCTCTAGTGTTGATTACAAAGGGAAAATGCACACGTTTTTATCAGGTACACATGAATTATACGCTATATATGTGCTTATCATGGTTGCTTGTTACACTACACGTCAGTCTATTATGATTACGCGAGACACAAGGGTGCAGTTATAAATTACAAAACAAAATACACGCCGAAGCAAACGCAAGAAGACAGATTGGGTGCTAATACCACACTTTATACTAATAATATGAGTTATGTAGCAAAGACATTTATAATCATTTTATGTGTAAACCAGTAGCTCACGAAAGCAGCATAAAATATAGAGCACTAATAGACAAATTCTAACGTAATGAGTGTAAATTAGCCTTACCATTGTATGTATTTATCTTGATCTGCACGGGAAGAGATAAGATGAGAATTTTAGACTCTTTCAGTGTACTTGAGACTTGCGAAAACCTTCTTGCGAAAAATTCGACTCTTCTTCTTTGTGTGTTCTTGTTGCAATACAATAGCAAATAACGTTGTTCAATGTTCACTTATATTCACATTCAATTCACGAGCACAAGTTGCAATTACAGTGCATACTAAACACACGAAACGACTCCTCAATCACGAATGTTGCCTTCTCTGCTTAACTTAATAAAGTGATCCACGATTTGATGGGCAGCCGTCCTTAGAGCTACTCGATTGTTTACATGTTGCAAAACAACTACTCTACTAACTATGCCTACAATACCATAGCTAATAATGATCTCTACAGTAGTATGACGTGTGTGTGGGTGGGTGATATAATAAGAAATAAATACATAGTGGTATGTAAAGGATTTTCGAATATTCCTACATACTAGTAGTAAAACTTTGCTAACTACTATCATGCTACATAACATACGATGTGCATTTTTCTAAGAATATCATAACATAACATTATTATTAAATATTAACTTACCACAGTTTTGTACCCTGCATCTATATCTGCATGTTCATGAAGGCAAAACAAATCCAAATCCAAGCGGAACAACTTTTTACCTATAGCCACAGCTAAAGACAAAAACGTGACTCGTAAAATCTTAAGTCGTTAAGTTTGTTAACATTAAAATTAAGCGCAAGTAATACCCAGTACCTTTAACAAGACCAGGACATAATATTATTATACATACACATACATTCCTGTTATTGTATACCTAGCTAGTTCGCAATTTTTACTCGGTAATTTTTACTCGTAATAATGTAACAATAACTTAAGTACGTCCATCAGTAAATGCAGGTATGTAAATAACTAACAAATTGTTCCATATTTATAATATTCACTTAAAGTACTAGTATGTATTAGTTTTTAGTTTAGTTTGTACTAGCGTATGCGTACCAATAATATTACTATTATGGGGATAATTTAGTAAGACATTGGATATATTATTAACATTTTATTTATACATGCTGCATACATGCTACTTACATAGATCTTTTTAATAGGTACACACTATGTACATTTGCATTCTAAACACAAACAAATTAAAGTAATTTTCTTGAGTAAACACAGTACTTGTATGTATAAGTAATGGTAAGAATTGTAAGGTTTGGTTTGCAAATATCTTTGGATTCTTTTGTCTCACATCACCTTCAGCTAATCACCATTTTGGGAAATGACGACGTAGATTTCAAAAGATGAAAACATAATTTTCTTGTGTCTACTTCTGCACAGCAGTGTACACATAGAAAGTTCCTAAATACATTTTTTAATTGCGTTATTTCAGTCGTAATACATAATAGTATCCTTGCCTTTAACTAACGATAATTAATTGTAATTCACATAATGTCTGAAGCCTATGTATAGCAGAACGTGTGTACTCATACACAACATACATATTAATGGTTTAAAATAACAGTGATGCAATAATTTAGTTGGATGCATTAAATAAAGTTGTATCCGCATAGCTAATATTCAAATTATTCCCAAATTCTCCATCAGATTCGCTCAATGACTCATGAGAACGAGACGCTAGCACAGTAATTTTATAACATTCTCACAAGCCAAGTACCTATACACTTATATTATAATTATCAAGGAAAGTTGAGGTGTTGTTTCATCATGTTTATCAAGAAAACACCTCAACTTTCCTTGATAAACATGATGATTCCTTCCAAACAAAATGAACCCACTACTGAATCAGTAACAACCGCGTGCAATTGGTAATGCATTGAATTAGTAATACACAGCACATAATGATATTCAAACGTCAGAGTCCTAATAGTACTTGATATTAATTGTACAAAGTAATTGTTCCTTATAGTAACTCGTAATAATGACACAAAGTGTTGCAGAAAACACTTTGCATGTATAAGCGTTCTTTACTTTGTTATTAGAGGATTAATTAATTAGTTCTCAACGATTGTTGTCTACGTCAGCGTCCCTTTCTACACTCATTTCATGGTGTGTCTGTGTCTGTCGAACGAATCCACTCAAGCTATTTTAACTATATATACCTACACTAGCTATTTAAGACGAAAAATGAAGCCATACACTAGTAGCATAACTTTACTATGAGCCAAGCAAAATTTTTACGGTGCACTGACAATCCTAGTAGTTTTAGTAAATGCTATCTACACAATAAATAGTAAAGTGAGGGAGCGCTATGCGATAGTATATATAGGGTGCTTTCTGCTCCTTAATCCTGTTACCTTTTAACTAGACGGGTTCATTTGCATTTAGATTCACAAATTATAAGTCATAATAATTGCCATTAAAATAGACTTTCCATAGTTTGTCTTGTTCAATTTGCAGTAGCTTATATTATACGTAGTTAACTTTTGCATGCTGCAACCTGCGTTACAATTCACCAGGGGAAAGTGAGAAACTCTTAAAATTGACTTGCATTTGCATGATATTATATTCTACATGTATTATTATATACACCCTATACTATATACTTATTATCTGAAAAAACACCCACTCTTTATTGCACTGCTGGAATTCAATGGCAGAAAAAATGTAACTGATATTCAAAGGACGCCTGAGCCGTGTATGCATTTTGTTAGTTAGTCATTAAGAGTAAAAGTTTATTTCTCCACTGTTTCATACATATAGTACAGGCACGAAGGTTGAAGGTACGATAACACCTTTAGTGTAGTATAAATTATCTACTTATGCACATTTAATGATATTGACAGATGTAGAGAACAAGTCAATCCCTGTTTAGGAAATTTTACATAGGGCCAAGCCGGAGAGGACTGTATGGTAAATTAATTTCATGATACGGAATTTAATTTTGATAAAGCCTTTTCGATTAGTATTAATTAATTTAAATTTATTCCGAGTGATTCCGTTCCGGTAGAGGATTAGGTTAGCATTGAATTAGCAGCACAGTGGTATAGTATAATGTCTTGTCAAGTGAAATTATAGCCTGACGGATGATGCAGCAATGCAATACGTAGTATTTTGTTTTGCCCGTCATCTTGTCCTGTTCATTTTCATTCTGGGGGATTCACGGTGAATGCCTATGCCTAAAGTACTAATGAACACTTTAGTCTGAAATGTAGGTCAAAGCTCCTAGAAATTACTTCACCGTGATACTCGTCCATAAATAAACCTAGTGAAATTCTTCTTCAAAATCTTCTCAGTCTCAAGGCAGATACCTTGGCTCAGCAATTATTACCAGAACTGAAATGAGTGACTCTTCTGTTGGAGTAACTCTTCTTGAAACGATAAATGAATGCTAATTAACTTTATTACAAGTGCATTTACTATAATGATGTTTATTACTCATACTACTATTCATACGTGGCAAAATATTTGTTTTGTACTCAATCTGTTTACACTTATCACTTAAGTACTAGTTATTATGTCACTGTTCTTGGAACAATAAACGTATTTATACAGGTACTGCTAATGAATTTAGTTAAGCAATTGTAGCCAAGTTTAATCATTTAATCCATTCTTATTGTAATTTAAGGAGATGAATAAATAACAAAAGTAAACTGTTTTTAAAAGTTTGTTTGCACTGTGGTTTTTTCTATGTTGAAATTTTTCATCGAGGGAGGCTACGCGAGACAAAAACACGAGGACTAGTGTACAACTCCTTTCATTTTAGTCGTGTTTGAGCTGATTCTGTGCTTTGTACGCAGCATAAAGATCCTGTGGGATTTTGCCTTCTCTGTTTAAAACTTCGATGAGTCTTGGTCTCGCATCCGTCAAGGTTGCTCCAGGCCTTTCATATATAAATTAATAAGTAACACATCTCAGTTGTTCAAGACATCATTATTTATTAAAAGTAAATTAATAGTTTCGAATGAGAAGTGTGAGAGCAAGAAACAGCAACGCGATTTCCTTTTCTTACGGTTTCTTGAGCAAAGCGGGTAAAAACTCCTCAAGGTAATATTGCTTTCGGAACATCCACATTTGTCCAATACTCTGCGGAGTCTTTTTAGTGCTGTCGTAAGTCTTGATGGCCATCTCAACATCGTGCTGCAGCTAAAATTCACACAATTCAACATTTAGTCTACATTCTACGTCAGCTCTAGCAGGATCCACACGTTACGTTGCTATTGCTTCCGTGCAGTAGTGTTCCCTGCTCCATTCTACTATTAGTATTCCTATATACACCGCACTATACATCTTCGATCATGACGCCTCCTTAGTCCTTACTTTGCAGATCTTACAGAAACACATCTTACTCAAATATGTATGCAATGCGGGAATAAAGGCTGGCACTAAGACATTCAAGTCATGTCTTTCTATTGTCTACGTCTTAACGCTTGAAATGAAATTATAAATGAAGGAATCAATACGTTCTCATGAATAGGAAGACCTGCGACCCTTGCCAGAACTCGTCAATACACATTCATGCTATCTCCACCAGAGTTTCATGCAATCCACCAATGTCCTAAACAACTAACCAAAAACTACCTTCATGAAACGAGCGACATCATCATATAAGAAACCAATGGTCTTTTCTTCCATTCCACACAAGAATCGCCGGATGCTCATTGTAGAAATATTTTAATAAAAACTTTAATTCTCAGAATACTAATGCTTGTACTGAATTGAGTATTTCTACAAAGTTTAAGTAGGTATACTATTCCTTTAGTAAAGGAATATTTAAAGAATTCATATCCAGGAAGTTGGCAAGAACAACCAGAAGAGTGAAGATAATTGAAATTGCCAAGTGTGCAACAGCAATGGAGGATTATAGAATAATACCCTTTTGAATTTTGATGTATAATATGACTGCAGTGCTCCAGTGAAGAAGTCGTATAGTTTTGGTTGGCTCAGGGAGTTGATTATACATCAATTTACTTCGTGTTCATGTTCAAGAAGGCATATTAGTATACTTGGATGGTTAGGGTTAAAAGGTAGATAGAAGGTTGTAAAGAATGTATGGCATAATATGGTGGCGTTGGTTTAGTATCGTTAGCATTTCAACTACACTAGACGTTCTATAAACATGTATTTCACTGTCATGGTTCTTGTCTGTATTCCAAGGAAGAGACTAGGTAATGTAACATAGAAAACCAACCGGGTTATTAGGATTCGGTTCGAATTCCATCGCCGTTTCCACTTCATTATATTCTGCGATCCGAACTTTGGCCAGCATGACATAGTCTGAAAAGAGATTCCTACAGCCCGGTGGAACGTATGGCCAGAAGGTTGCATGCACCCGAAGAAAGCACGGAGGCTCCAGAGGAATCCACTCGCTCAAAAGATTAGTTAGGAAATTAAATGCTTCAGGATCTTTGGCAGGTGAATAGACGTCACTCTCAAACATGTTTGTATACCACTTTTCATAGCGGAGAAACTCGCGAGGAGCTACCAGGGAACAATGTCTTGCTAGAATGAAGGCAGTAATTACATCTTGCTCGCTTTCAGTCGACAGACCCGTCTTCATCAACCTTTTTATCATCTCTCTGACTAATGAAATTGCTTCGTACTCTCGTCTTTTTATCCATTCTGTCATGACGATAAGTACATTCTCCCATTGCACTACAGCTCTTGACAAACTTTTCTCCAGAAGTTGAACCACTTCTTGGCAACTTTGAGGAGGTCCTGTCAACTATTTCAAAGAAACACAAGTAAATACAAACTGTACACACATACAGCTATCTCACCAACATAACGTACACCTATACCTATAATAAGACTATTCCTCTTAGTCACATATACCATGTACCTACAAGGACGTTAAGAAAATCATCCTTTTATATGGACTATGGTCAACAACTTGTACACCCACAAGTTTCAACTCTGCTCTCTTGCTCGTGCTCTACAACACTACTGTAGATTTGATTGCCTACGTTTCAAAGTGAAAAAGTTCAAATACCATTGCTTTAAATGGCGCAAGAAACTTTTCGGCATTTTATGGCATGCAATACTGCAAATAAAATGAGATCAATAAAAATGATTTTACTTTTAATTAAAAAATTTATATGTATAAAACCAAGTAGTGGGCTGAATATTGTGGCAAAATTGATTTAGAAATTAGAGTGTAGGTATTCTAGGTATGTAGTAGTAATACTTGAAATTCCATTCACATAAAGGCGCATACATTTTTTCCGGAACAAAACACAGTGTAATTGACCGCATTACATTTTTTACAATCTTGATATTTGCTTGTATCCTTTGGCTTACCATAGCAAAAAACGTATTCTTTTGCGACTCCGAAGGTTCTGCAAACTTTTCTTGGTGCTGCAGAATATCTTTAGCACTATATTTAGGGATTTTATTCTCATCAGCATAATTCAAATGAAGGGAAAGTTGTTGCGAAAAATAGCGTACTTTCACCGAATCCGGGACAGGAACTGAAAAGTATGAAACAAAGATAGGTTAAGCACTAATGTAAGCAATTAGCATTATATTCACACAGAGTACAGTTTTTAACTGTCTTTATTCACGCGAATGCTACATATAACTTGTGTGCCGAAGCCAGACAAATACTTTTACATATAAACGAGAACAACTCATTCATATTTAAAATTACTTTTGGAAAGATTTTCTGTATTCTGAATACGAATACTACATAGAGTTTGAAGTGCATAATTTCTCATCAGATAAGCTCGGGAAAGTCCGTGGGAATAACAAATACAAAATGGATGTTTAATTTGCATTGATTTGCAAATACAATTGTGTTTGCATACACGTGGAATATAAAGTGACAAAACATTCAAAGTGTTTTGATGTGGTTGCCAGTTGCCCACCTTTAAACACTTGCGTCATGCAAATTATAATTACTACAAGTAAAGTACTACATATTAAATACGTAACTAACACTGTTACTGAGGTCTATAGTGTATATACCAGTGTAAGTGTCAGCGATAATAGGAAACGTGAGACTATGTAAAGTGAAAACACGGAGCAATTTTAAAAGTTTCTGGCAGTAGAAGCTAAGATTTCAACTTTGTATTCATGAGGAAAGTCGACAAAATGATAATTCTTACATAATAATACTGAACACTGTGCTAAACCGATTCAGGATTCAAACCCTTGGCCTTAAATACCTATGTATCTCATAGAGTCTAGGCTTAAGAGTTTCCTAACTTAAGAACTTAATACAAAGTACAACATATAAAGACAGCCTCGAAGCATAGAGTCTAATAACAGCCATAATATATAGCTGCAAACGCACACGCACAATTACCGAGTTATATGTATATAAGTACGGGTATGTATGGGTATAGTTAAATACCCATACATACCTGGTTTTACACAATAAATGAAAGAGCACTAGGACATACTCCATTATACCAAGTTCTTGTAAGAGACAATCTTCTTCCTCTGACAATTGCACTTAACAATCCTCACTAAAGTACCACCACCACCACTACTACTAGCACCAACCTTGACTTACTACTCGACTGCCACTACTACAAGTAAATATAAGGCATTGGCATTAACACAGGTTTATAGAATAGTAAAGCATGTCTTGTCGTTGTGAAAGTTCAAAGCAAGTGAGACAGTGAGAGAGGCTGGAGAGTGTTTGTGAGCAAAGGAGACTTTTACACTCACTTGAATATATAGTGGAAATAAAGCCCAAGGGAAAGTAAACGCAGAAGTTTCGACTGCACACACAAAGAAGACCAACTACTTACTAGTAGTACTACTACACGCTAACTTTCTGTTAGAACTAGTAAAAGTCAAGAGTGTTTGTATGTAAAGAGGATTGTGATTTTGTGAGTGAATGTGTTTTATGTTAATGGTGAACAACTACAAGGAGATGTGTAACATAATACATGCTAAAAGTCCTTTAAGTTCAGACGAGCAAAGCAGAAGATCCTTTCAAGCAGACAAACCTCTACTGTGATGCGTCATTGTTTTTAAATTAATAGGGATGGATACTTGGATAGCTTGCTTATTACTGCTACACGACAAGACATCAGCTATTTATTTTATGCTACTTGATTTTAGATATATTATAAGCTAAATGCTAAACTCTTTGATCTCGTTGTGAATATTATGCAAAGTGGAGACTAGAGATCTTACTACAACTTTGACAACCAGAAATTCATTTTTCTTATTATTTTATCATCCGCAAGCTCAAAACTAATTAATAATGTACTGCGACGCTGGTTTACACGTTTACAATTGTACAAACACACCGACTGATAATGCTACGAGTTCGACCAAATAGAGCTTCAACTTTGTATGTGTGTCTACTTAAGATGAATTCGCATAATATTAAAGCATTGCCTTTTCGTTTCAGATTAAACTATTTGGCAAATAGGAAGGTTTAAATTATTCAGGTTAAGAAGTAGCAGTATTCTCTTGTCTGACAACGGATAGTTTTAGGGGTCATTTTCATACATACGCTAAGAGAAAACTTTGAGTAATAAACAGGTTACAAAAGAAAAAGGTCCCTTCAGAATTCAGTACTGGCACGTTTCCAATATACTAGTCCATTCAAAAAGTACAATGGTCTGCAAAAGACAGTCCCAACTGCTAGCTCGCCAAATACAACAAATACATAAAAACCTAAAGACTAAACATAGACATAGACAATACAATATTATATTATAGTAAATGAATGTGTCTCGAGCCAAAACGGGGCAATAGAATATTTCCTAATAATAATTTCCTAGTAAAATGCACAATACGCAGTAACATTGTGTATATATTCCTTATAGTTATAATACACATTAAGTCACTAACCCTTTCGTTGTGTGCTTATTAAGCACATCAACAGCTTAATTTGTGCAAAAAGGATAAACAAGATAATACCTTCTTGAATGACTGCCATCAAAAATTGTTTTGCCAAGTAGGAGCTGTTTTGTTGACTTTCGTTGTCGTCTTCAAGAATCCCACACGAGATTCGGAACAAAATTTCATTTGCTCTGCTTTGTAGATCGATTAGCATTTGAGTCTCCAGTGGATTACAAAATGACGCTATGAACAGAGCTTCCATAAAATCATACAACATTTGCGTGGTCATGGATTTTGTTTTCGGGGCGTAAGAACTTGAATAAAAACACAACGACACTAACTGCATAATAAAATGGTCAACTTGGGTCTTGCGTTGGAGACTACAGTAAAAAGAAAATTCATATCAAAACTCATGAATAAGTGAAAATGAAGTTTTCTACTTGCCTTTAGGTATTACAAGGATGCATGAAAAGTTAATGATACAAAAGAAAGACACTCACTGCATTAAATACGAAGTGATTGCTTGAAGATGATATTTGATGTCTAAAAGCCACAAAAGTTCCAAACATGGAAACTCAATCTGCAAAACAGAATGCACAAAATGTAGCATTAAATAAATGAAACATCTACCACTACTAAATCATACAAAACAATGAGAATCTTCTGTAACATGACTCCGACTCTTATAGTAAACTCGTATATAATCACAATTAAAGTTATTTACATTTATTGCTGCAGTAGTGTATGTTTGTTTTACTGTTTTAGTATGCATGGAAAAGATGACATAAGTTTTATTACCCCGTTTATGAAACATTCACGAAATTTCGCTTTGTCTATTTGGAAAGTGGAACAGGCGTCTTCAGCAAACCGCAATACATTGTGAATAGACTTTCTCAACTCTTCGTGTGATAAAAGAATGTTTTCATTGCGAGGAGCTTTCTCCTTCATAATAACGTCGTCATCAAGCCAAAGGATATCATCTTCATCACTCTCGTAAACATCGTTTTGGCATCCTACAACTTTACGAGAACCAGTTTCTAATTTCTCCCCAAGTGTGGTGACGATAAAAATTGGAATGTAGCTTTCCCTGGTTATGTTTGGAATTTTCTTTCTCTCGGATTCCATCAGCAAATAAAAGTAAGTACTGTCTTCCAACTCTGCAGTACTCATTTTAGAATCTAATTAAAAGATAAGAATCAGCATGAAACATCTTTACAAATTTTTATAGCATACTTAGGTACAGAATCCATCAAATTCCTGATTTGCTTACTGATGAACTGGATAATAAAATACGGGTGAATATAAACAACATCCAAAATACAATCAGTCAATGAAATTGAAATGCATAGATTTATCAATGTGGAAATGTGATGGAAATCCTTCCTCTTTCCATGCTACTTTGAGACGCTCATAGACTCTCCACATCCAGATTAATCTTCCGGGTAAATAGCATCCATTCGGTGCAAACTTTAAAAAGTAAACACAATTTGTGAAACACTATTATTGACAATTTAAAATCTTACTTATCAAGTTTTAAAACACAAATAACTTTGTGTTGTTTTTGTTATAGTATGACAAGCTTACCACAATGATCCGAGAAAGGTGTTTCCCCCGAACTTTCACACACGGAAAAACATGTAGCCTCGAGAATGCCCGGAATATTCGTCTCACTACCAAACAGACTTCCATAAACAATTTCGGTCCCGCTTTCTCTTTCAAGATGTTAAAATTGAGTTTGGCGGCAGCAAAGCAAAGTCATCTGAGGAGTTTCTAGAGCCATTTCTCCCGAATTCGAATAGAAACTAAATAATATTTTGTCTTCAACCTCCGGGTTTCGTTTTGTTTTGTGAAGTGTAAATCTAAAATACTAAATCGGTTAGTATTTTAGATTTTGAAATAAAATGTCGTATTTACAGACTGAGTTGATTTCGCATACGAGAAAAGTATGCAGCCTTTACAAAAGAGCTCTTCGAAACGTCGAATCTTACTGCATAGACAGGTAAACATCTTTTATTTTGTTCACTCACTGTAAATATTACAGCTGATATTTTTGTAGTTGTATTATTTATTGAAATAATGTTATAGTCAAACTGTGAATTAATTGTCAATTGTGTACTTGTAATAATTATAATGATGAAATAATGATGAATACTATAATATCATCCTAAAAATGCACTATAAAACATACTTAAGTAATAAATTATTTTAGTTCTGGTCTGCATGCAGGTTTAGGTTTATTTTATTTAAAAGTTAACTAATGAATATCAAATATACAACTTCTTGGTTGAATGGGGCAATGAAACAACGTTGAATGACAATGAGATAATCACACTAACAGTTGTGTGCAATATTATGAAACAAATCCTTAATTTGGGAATAATATGATGTTGTATTAATACTACTTTATGCTTGTTTTTACCAAAAATGTGTGATGTCACTTTTTTTCTACCTCCAATACTTGCCTTTCTAAAGCAATGAAAAATGAACTGTTGCATAAATAAGATATTATGCTGTATTTGTGACGCTGAAACTTAATTTATTTATTCTATTCCCTAAATGACATTCTGTACCAAAAAATTATTATTGAGGTCAATATTCTAAGTAAGCTTCTTCTATTTTTGTAAATAAATAAGTTTTACAAAATAGGTGTCTACTTTTTGATGTGATATTGCTTTTACGACATTTTAATATATTTGATTGAGAGATTTATTCACTAGTTTTCTGCTTCACAAAGATTTAGTAATACTTACATGTGCTTACATGTACAGCCGCTAATAAATGGCTAAACATGTATGTAAATTCTCTCAAATGAGCTAACACAATAAAATATAGGAAGGTATGGTATAAGAAATGTAATTTTGTTGGAAATAATTTGAAGTAATTCATGAGTCAATTAAGGTAACAATAATAATATTTATTTGCTTTTGTGTATTGGTTAGGCATTAAAGTATAAAAAATTAACAAAATTATTGATTTTATAAAGTAAGTGCAGACAATATAATTTTAGCGAATTCTATTGTATTTTAATATAATATGTATTAAGCTGTAAAATGTTCAATCTTTAACAATTTTTGTTAGGTACATATATTTTCACATGCATGTCATGTTAAGCTTTTAATATAAAATGGCAAGTAGTTTTATTAGCATTTATCCGTGTTAAATGTTAATTAGGTAGGGTCCACTGTTTTAATGAACATTTCCAGTTATTGTAATATTTGTACATTTATACATTTTTACCAAACACATTTTAAACGTGTGTTCATGGTGTTTTGTTAGTAAGTGGATTCATGTAAGTTGTGTTTGCATGAATAATGTTTTAGGTGCAGGTCATAAGTATGTATTTACACAATTTAATAAGCTAACCAAAATCGGTCAATGTACATTTACCAAGGTTGCAAAGGTACTCTGTTTAAGCAATGAATGGTTTTATTATGTACATGCACTATGTAGTGTTACTTGAAATGAATTTAGTGATGTGATTCATGTGATGTGCCTATTTATACCTATAGGTATACCTACAACTTTCCAGCATAATTTTAATTTCTTTAAGCCAAGGTGTAAAGGCTAAATGAGTGAACACTATTTTAAAAGGCATTTGATTGATATGCATGAGTGTATCCAACTTGTCAGGGTGACAAAAATTATAACATCTAATACATGGGTAGCAGACCTATTTTACGTTTCAGCCTCGTTAATAAACTTTTATCTTCTTTGGGAATTTGTTGATGGTATGAACTTTGCCAAATGCTTCTCTTTTTAATAACTTTTTTGCCCGTTCCTGTATTATTTCCATCGTCTCCTCTATAGCTGCCACCCCCACCATATCCGCCCCCACCATGACCTCCTCCATGACCAGTATTTACAACTATAATGTCATATCCTTTACCTCCACCTTTTTTACCTGCTTTTTTACCCGCTTTCTTGCCACCCCCTCCATCATCATCATCTCCTATTACATAGACTCCTGCTCCGTGACCTCCTCCCCCACTTCCATACCCTCCTCCACCGCCTCCGTATCCTCCTCCACCCCCTGAATTTCCAGCCTGAATAACTGTGATACCATCATCATCCCCATATCCGCCTCCTCCTCCCCCTCCCCCACCATACCCAGAATCGCCTCCAGTAGTATATACAGATGTACCAACGCTACCTGCCCCTCCCTCACCACCGTAACTTCCTCCTCCCCCGCCACCATACCCACCTCCACCTCCACCTCCATGTCCAGCATTGATAGTAATGATTTCGTCACTGTCTCCTTGTTGATATCCTTTCTTCAGCCCTTTCATCATTCCCTTGATTTTCCCTTTCATGTATTTCAGATATCCTTTCATTGATCCCATCATTCCTTCGTCCCCATCGTCATCCACAACAATAATTGAACTACCATGACCGCCGCCGCTCGATCCATAGCCCCCGGAGGAACCGTGCCCTCCCGCTGACCCGTATCCGCCCTTACCACCAGCTGAACCAGCCCCACCTTTACCACCAGCAGAACCGTAACCTCCCGCCCCACCAGCCGAACCATATCCTCCTCCATGCCCGTGCCCACCTCCTCCATGTCCTCCTCCGCCGCCTCCATATCCTCCTCCCCCTCCTCCTCCATGTCCATATTTTCCAGAGCTGTATTTCTTTTCGCTGTGCAAAATAGCTTTTTTGCCTCCACTTGAGCTGTAACCACTGTGGGAGCTATAGCCTCCTCCTCCGGAATATGAATTGTGACCACAGCACCCTTCACCATATTGACCATATCCATTATGACCGTATGTACTCCCCTTTTTCCCATCCCCATAATGCTCGTTGTTACCATAGCCTTTTTTAGAATCTGAGGCGTACTTTTGATATTTCTTGTACTCATGTACATATTTCTTTTTATAACCATCATGGTTTGCATGATGCTGATCATAATGATTGTCGTAACCAGAATGATAATTGCCGTAATCGGGATAACTATATTCTGGCTGATGATGTATATTATCATGACCATGACCGTGCCCATAATATTTCTGATAGCCCTGCTCGTAATTATTATTTGGGTGATAATTTACGTCTAAACTGTGCTTTTCCCCTTTATGATGATGACTTTCACCTTTTGCTTTCGAATTGTGAGGTTCGTGTACGTGAACCTTTTGGTCTAATTTACCATGTTTTATATCTCCTTTATGACTATTTGTATGATGTTTATCCAAGTGCAAATCCTCACTTTCACCACGCTCATACTCACTGCCACCTTTTTTATTATGCTGACTGTTTGGGTGATTTCCGGGAGAAGCTTTTGCTATGGCAGAGTGTAGAGGTTCACCTTTAATTGCATGTTTTTTGCCTTTATTGTGACTATTTGTGTGAGAATTGCTATCGTGTTCGTATGTGTTGTGTTTGTCTTCATTATCATTGTGATGATCATCATCATCATCGAAATTTAAATATGTAGCACTAAATCTTTCACCCTTTGTAACATGGTGTACTTCATTTATCCCATTATATTTCTGGCCCTTATTCTTATAATTTGCGTCTGACCCCTTATTGTAAATTTCCCCTTTGTAATTATTACCATAGCCTCCAGAATCGTAGCCACCTCCTCCTTTGTGACCTCCTCCACCTCCATGCCCGCCTCCTCCATGACCACCTCCACCATGACCTCCTCCTCCTCCTCCGTGTCCAACGTGTGGCGGTGGCTCACAGTTGCTTGTTAGGAACAGAGAAATTATTAAGGCGAATGATGAAAAATGCCTTAGATCCATATTTTATTTCCTATAGTAATAAACAGGTCATTATGAAAACTAGAATTTCGGGGAAAAGGTACTTAAATGTACTTAAAAACGAAACTGCTGAACTTTGTGTCTTACAGTATTTGAAATGTCTATAATTTTTCTCCAAGTTAAGGTTTGAGTATTTATTAGTGCACTGATGCAAACTTTCCGAAATCAAAGGTACACATTGCAGAACAGAAGGAACAATAAAATAACGTATACACACAGTACACCTTTAATGACACTTGTAATCCGTTTGTGCTACAACAGCAATCTACAAACGACTGAAATGATGATTTTATAAAGTTGTGGGTTTTATAGTGTGTTTATGTTGGGGGTGCAAAAGTCGAAGTATTTAGACGATTCAGCTGCTTAACTTCATTTGTATTAAAAAGGGAAAGCTTTTATCATTTCTCACGTTAGTTTCATTGTCTTGGATTTAAATTCACTTTCGATCTTTGAGGTCTAAAATGAACAATTCCGTAAAAGCATAATTTATGAAGCCTTGCTTGATACGTGTAGAAATGTAGCCAACTTAATCTTACTTAGGGATCAGAGATCTTTCTAAAGTTTATTTCCAAAATCGTGAACCTTCCTTGTGTCACGATAACTCTTATTGCAACATAATATAATGCAAACATCTTTTGTGCACGTACTGATACACTTTTCCAAGTTTGCATTGACTTTGAAATGTTCTTACAACAACTTTTTATTACGAGATGAAAATGACAATCCATGTTTTTCTTTAGAAAATGTATTTAGAGCAATTATCACGCAATTGAATGTTGTATGGGTATATCGGTATTATTATCGTGTAACTATTTGTAAATGCTATATAATAAGTACAGTACGAATGTGGTATGTACTATGTAGTAAGTATGTAGAAGAAAACATGTAAGTATTTGATTAGAAATTCAATGTGGAGATGGAACGGAAAATCTCTTCACACATATTGACAGTTTGGTATTTGCAAGTTTACGAAATTTGGGCTATAGACATACATACAATACAAGTTACGTGCTTAGTGTGGAAGATGAATTGCATTTAATTTACGTGAGTTTGTCGAGTGATTTGTAAGGAAAATCGAAATCGGAAAATGTAGATACTGACAATCGAGTAATGCAATAAAGGACCACATGTAGAGCTCTTTTCTAGCCCTAGAAAAAGCTTTTGAGGCATAAAAGCTCCTTTGTTAAACACAAGGTGATTGCACCTTTAAGTATCCATGAACTTGCAGTAGCAGTCTCCTGCGTGAGTGACTCACATTTTAATTATACAGCACATAAAATTGTAACATTTAAAAGTATATTTATAGGCTAGAAACATACATGCTGCAATTTAGTTAATGTATATGTGTATCTTTAGAGTGTTTACAGTAATACTAATGTAAATAGAATTGCATTGTGGATTGTAATTGCAAACTGTAAAGTCACAGTCGTTCCTCGTTCGTGAACAACAATGTCTAAACGAATCAATGAAACAGACACCAGTTACCACCAGATAGTCTATTTAGTACCTTTATTCTCATGCATTTTCAACCATTCTGCTCTGACAACAGCAAGCTACCAAAACAGGATGACATTGCATATTTCCGACACTAAGATAAATGACACCAAATGAAAAAAGTGTAAAAACACGTTCTGGCTTACCTACATCAATACTTGCAGAATTTTGCCGTGTGTGAAATCTTTTTTCTGTTCGAAATGTTCCCAAAGGACAATTTTTCGTCCAATTGCAATACTAGTCATAATTCAGTCAAATATATCAACACAAACTGCTGCAAAATGTCTTTTTTCCTAAATTTATGATATGTCGTTACATTTTTCATTGTCAATTTTTGGTTTGGCTTCGATAAGAAATGATTGATGTTTGTTTGTTAGAATAGGTATAATGTAGATGTATAATACATAACGCGTATAAAGACAAGTCGATTTGTTACTTATTCTGAATTTCAAGCAAACAAAGGTCGAGTAATTCCTAATAGTACAACTTACTACTAATTGTTACATTGAATGTTACATTGAAAGCATAAAAGTGTTTAGACATCGTGTGTCCCACGTTAGTTTAGTTGTAACAAGAAAAGAATGGCAATGACAATAATGAGATCGTGTTGGCCGTCTCATGCTTCCATTCAGTATTATCAAGAGGGAATTCATTTGGTGGTGGTAGTGGATGAAGGAACGAGATCTTCAACATCTTCAAGTATTCTATTATCCTCAAAGTCAGTAATGAATGGACAAAAAGACTTTCACTGACGACTACAGATCTTTAGAAACCTTATTCTGTTACTTGCTTTTCATCAGTTCCCTTTCAGAGTGTGATTGTAAATTTATGTCTTTCGTGTCTTTGCTCTGCTGCATTTTAAGTAAAAAGTACTACGTTACGTACATAGACTTGTGCCTACCTTTAGTTTACGAAAAAAGTTTACGTGCAACGCTTCAGCATAATGTGCCATCATTGTAGATTCCACCTTCTATGTAGTTCTAGCCAAGATATTAGTAATTCCACCAACCATTTATTTACCATGCAGCTATTTACCCCTTTACGCTTCACCGTTTCATTTTCTATGCAAAACGTGTTCTGGCTGAAATAACTTTGCCAGACTACTACTAAATCTTCAGAAGCCAGCTCTTTGTGACTAATACTAAATACTATCGCTATTAAAGACCTTAATCATAATATACTGACTTGTAAGATCAATTTATTGTCGTTTTTACTCAATTGGCAATAGACATATCTGTAAAAATGACGTTTCCAAATAAACGTCATACCATAATCATACTAGATATTACAGACACAAAAATACTAAATATATGTGATTTCACTACTAAGTAGTTGCCAATATTATGTATATCGTATATGTATGAATGAGTGTCCGTTGTAGTCCCACCCAAGGCGATAACTTCGATAAAAGTGTATTAGGTACTCTGATTTATGGGAGTTGTACTGTAGACTCGTTAAAAAGGAACTTTGCGAAAATGGAATATTTTTATTGACATTGCAGAGGTGGAAATTATTGATACTTTTTATGTCTTCTTGTGACTTACACCTAACCGAATGAATGTGAAGCCTATGGCAAGTATCTGCATTAGTACCAGTAGCCAGTACCTCATGTCACATAAAATATAATAGATATTCTATGTTCGTCATTAATTAATGTTATTTGCACCTAGTATGAAAGTATTAGGATAAGATGGTGTGGTTTTATGCTTTGCACGTTCATGTTCATTGCTATGCATGTTAGTAGAAATTGATCTTGAAGCGATGTACATACAGTTACCTGTATCTGTAAGATCTATTATGTGAGAATTTATGCTTTGTGAATCTCGTTTTCCACTCGATCTTTTGCTTTTTGTCATCATTGCGAATCATCTGTATTTGTACTATATTGTAATTCTATTATTCCAGAATGTATTTTTTTAATGGGGTTCTGTAAGGCACAGATACCTCCATGGCACAAATTATGTAAAAATGGATAAAGATCTCTTGTTTGTGCATAGTGCATATGCACAAGAAACACAGTCAAGACTCAAACATAATTTTCGTCAATATGTCATGAACCTTCTGGCACTTTGCTTTAGAAATGCTTCGATTAGATCTGTACAAATCCAAGTAGTCAAAGAATAGAAAATGTGTAAATATCGCTCCTTTTTATTTAGAAAATGTAATGTATCACAAGAGTTATAATAATATACCCTAGCTTGTTAAAAAATCTGTATTCATCGAGGTAGGCTTGCATATGCGGGTGACAACAACATATCTAATTTTTGACTATAATGATGAAAGAGTGGAAACGTAATAAAAGGGAACCTGCTCCAAGCTACAGCAAGAAGCGTGTCGTTCGTGTCATCTTCGTGTCATCCTCATAGAATTTATCTGCGAAATGAAATGTCAGGTACTTCCACAGGGAATATGTTCCAGACGATTCGTGATACGAAATAATGTTATCGATCATTCTTAACGTGTGCCATGCATCACAAACAAGTCAAAAATACCTCGAAATCGTCGGTAGCTATAATATAGCTTGAAGGTTAGCTAAAGATATGAATGATAATGCAATATTATATGACACGCTTCATACGAATAGTGTGCGTTCTTTGAGGTTTAGAAGATGTTCAATAAGATTGCATTAGAAAATTCTCATGGTTCGATTACAAATAAATTCTATGGAATTTATCATTGAATTGGTACATGTTTAGGATTGTACGATTCTGCCTTTAAATAGTCGTTGTAATCTGTTGGTTTTCATGTATTTACATAAATAAAGCTGGGCTTATTATGGCTTACACGTTTTGTAAGCTAAAATATACCATCAGTTCGATGTAATGAGAATATATCAGGTTAAATCCAAAGTAGATAAACATCTGAGTAGTGTAGGTATACTGCAATGATTGTACAAACTAAAAACATTAAATATCAAGATAAGTAATTATGACCACCAGAACACCTAAACTTGTAAAATTATGTACTTATCTCTATGTATATAAAATTATGACCACTTGCATGTATAATTATAACTTACACACTAGTATTATACTTTATATGCAACTGCCCGATACAATGCTGACAATAATCTTTTTCACTTTTATAGACACCAATACCGTTTCGCAGCTACCGTAATGAGACATCGTTTTGACGAGAATAGTAAAGAACTGGATATGCGAAAAGCAAAGGAGTTGTTAATCAATGGAGAGGAAGAACTTTTCAAAAATATGCACTATCAACCCTTGAAGTGTAAGCAATATTTAACTGTTAACTTGAGACAATCCTCTATTTCACTTTGTATTACGTTACGTACATATTTCATGGAACTTTTTCCTGTACTTACGTATTCATCCTTGATTCATTCTATGCATCGTACAATAGACATAAACCATATACATATACGCACGCTACATGCATTGTATGTACCTATTCTACCTATGTATGTATGAACTAACCAATTAAACAACTATTTTAGGGGGTGTTACTTGTTTTAAAATTCGGGTTTATACCACAGTAATTTCGATATTTCGGCATTTCTGTTTTGCTCAACTATGATGTGTATGTGTGGAGATGGAGGTTTATGCAGTATACTCAAAATTATAATTCACAGGAAACTATGGGCATTTTGTGTTAAGCATTTTTAGATTTTTGGAGACTGCTGCGAACATAATATTAGGCCACAAATAGTAAAGTCTATGCAAATACTATTTTAGGTTGAATAAGTTTTGTACAATGTAATTTGTACCCTGCAATGCTGTACTGACTGTTCAATAAATATTTTAGTGGTTGGCTGATTGTAAGTAACTTGGTCTACCAAATCCTCATTACAAATTAATCAGAAAAGATGGAGGAAGCCAATTTGCTAGCTACGTCATTTGTGAAGGAAAGCAGCAGCTTTCCCAAGTCACACTCTGTCTATTTAACAAATATATACTACCTAGTACGTATTATGTATGCATTTGTGAAACAAACACTTTTGCATTATTGTGTGTATTCGTGTATTGTTGAATTGTGTATATGTACTCAGCTAACGACGTAAGTGAACATACCATACACAACGGAATTCATTTGATTGAGCCTTATTAGTTTCATGTTGATATCGAGGGCACAGCTTCCAGGCTTTTAAATACCTAATGAGTAAACATTTATAAGCACCTCTAATCTCTTGTGTACATGTTATGTTATGTGACTTTAATTTGACTGGACGTTTTATACATAAGTAATGAAGGTGTAACTGGAAAAGTAAACTAAAAATAACAATAGCATGCTATTGTGCATGCACATGAACACAGCAATTTGACACAACTCCTAATGTAGTCGTTTGTATTCAATGTAGAGATGAGTCTAGCCGATTCTTTATGAATTTCAAGTAATTTCAGTAGTATGCTTAGTTTTGCATGGTTAGTATGTAATGTGTAGTCTAGATTAGATACATACGTGATACGTACTATTAGCGTATTATATGTGTGTGTAATAATTGTATAATGCCAAATACTTGAGTGTGAACTACACGAACGCAAGTCTCGTTAGCTTTCCAGAGTAAAGAGCAGTGGTTTGATTTCCCATGAGAATATTTTCGTATTTACGTTGTGGATCTGTGGCTGGAGTACGTCAGTCTACGACTGGTACTACTGGTATTAAATGTTGACTAGAAATAAAGAACTTTGCGAGAGATGAATGAATAGAATGAATATAGCCAGCTTAAAATACGTACACAAGTTAGTTAACGGATCGGATACAGTATAAAATAAAGCAGGGAATTTCATCCTCACTAATCCCCAGAGTCTACTACTGACAGTCTGTACTAATTAAATTTGTTTTGAATCAAAAGCGTGCACTTGCATTCAACTTGGCTTTTACTTGTGGTGAAATTAACGTAAGGACATGAGATGAGTGAAAATCATCTCTATCCAAAAGCTACTATTGCTCCAAGATTCAAGATTCCTCAAAGTTTGCCTTTTGACTTTACTACTATCCGTTTTATCAGAAAATACTTGTTTTTTGGTTTTTGCAAAATACGGGCAATCGCGCAAAGGACGTGGGTAGTTTCTTTCTCCAGTTTTAGTAAAAATTATCAATACTATGAAAGTAAACGCGTAGTATGTACGTACTAGGTGTTTGCTTTCTCGTAAGTCGCTCCAAACTGGAACCAACTGCTAAAAACTTTCCTAAATGGACTTTCTTAAAAAACCGTACAGATAGCATTTCATTTTCACTACTACAAGGCTGACTTTTATTGCTCCTGTAGGAATTTCAGAACGAAGATAATCTCTGGCATTTATGCATGTGGCCATACATAACCACTAAAGTTGATTCTAGGCTCTACATTTACTTTCTATGTGTGTATCGTATTTTCACTTTGTGTACATATTATGCATACAATTAATGCTCTATTAATTAATACGAGATTTAATTATGAAAGCTTAGCAATTAGTGTTTGAAGTTTTGCAAGAAAAGGTGCATTGGGGGAATTTACATCCTAAAAAGCCAAAGCTTTCACTTTTCCACGGTTAAAAGTAGAATTATTAATAATGTAAGAATTACAATTTATACTTGTACCATGACTCGCTAGATAGGCCTTGTATTGTAGATGTTATACATATCTAATGTCTACTACATATTTGTATTTTGTAGATACAATTTATTGATAGCAGTTTCCTTTTTACGATGATTGTTTTTGGATTGAAAACACTTGTACTGAGTATGAGTATCAATTATTTATTATTAGTATTATTATGCTCTAGTTCATTGTAAGGTGTCATTTGTTTAACGAAGCATTCTGTAACTGTATCATGTATCGTATTATTTTGTCACTATAATATTTATGATCCTCGTAAAGTACATCAAAGCCACAAGCAAGCCAAACTTTGGGCTATTAATGAGATTAAACTAAACTTGACAGCTTTACTACTTAGCTTATTAGTGTAACACTTGTGAAGTGAAATCGCATAGTAACTTCATGACCAATAGATCTGTGCAACCAGGCAATGAGGCAATGAAACAAAACGACTTGATTCAAACGAACTATGCTTCAATAAACCTTTTGAGACACGAGCACGTACGCATTTCAATTACTGTAGAGTGCTGTAATTACTAACTCTTTCATTGGCTTCCAAAGTCCTGATAGTCCCTGAAATCTCTAATCAAGGTTGTCTAATAATCCATTATATAGGTAATCATCGTCCTGTGAAATGTTTTTTTGATCTAATAGTAGAGTACCAATATTAATAACCTTGTAGGGTAGATTAGGTTTTAGAATCTATCTGCGTCTGCAGTAATCTTTCCAGAATCCATTGTTGAATCTTGACTTGCCAATTATATGGTAAAATGTACACATATAGACACATTGATTAGATGGGGATGAAAGGTACCTGTGTGAATGTGTGATACAGAGTATGTTTTAATCTATGTAGCTGTAAGTTCTACATTGTATACATGTCGGTATCACCACATGCATTACCAGTAGACGGGGCCAAGTAACCAATATGCCCTAGAATTATGTCAAGTTGTATTGCAAGTAACCATATGCAAAATGCAATTCATAATGCATGCATAGGTTTTGGGGTTTTGGTAATAATTGAGGATAGGTTTTAAGTAGGTATTGCTGGTATTACAGGTATGTATTGATTTAATGAGACGTAGTAAATGTAAGTAGTACTATTATTTACTTTATACAGTCTCAGATGAGACGAGTTTCTAGTTGACACTTGGAAAATAATTATTGTACTCTAGATCCTGCATTATTAGTGCAATAGATTATTTTGACTCCCATTCCCAATAATCCCAATTACATGGTTGATTTTCATTACAGTCTTCATTATGTGTTACTCCTTTTTATCGTATAAAAATGTTTGAATGGATTAATGAATCGATGTCTGATGTTAATTAACAACGTATTTTTACAGTCCCTACTTCCCCTGGTGGTGTGGCATATGACCGAGAAACAGTACCTCCAGATTGGGTTCTGGATTACTGGCACCCATTGGAGAAGGCCCAGTATCCAGACTACTTCGCTAGACGCGAACAACGCAAGAAAGAATACATCGCCATGTGGGAGAAACAATATGGAAAGCCGGATCCAGATGCTCATCACCACTAAAACTGATTCCTCAAGGATCGATTGTAATTAAAATAAATACAAAATGAATGTATAGATGTTTATGTATAAAATATGGTCCTTTCGCGTGACTATCTTGAATTGAATGTTGTAGTACACTTGTCAACCACTTATCCATTAAAAGTCAGATTAGAAACATGATTTGGATTCGAATTTAATGCCAATAAAATTATTCCTGTTTTACATGATCATAATTGAATTTGAATTTTAGAAATATAAGATTACAGTAGAGGACTACAATCACAATTAGCATAATAAATAAACACTTTGCTTTGCATAATATAATAAAGCACCACTTATAATGTAATAAACTGTCAATCGGTGACACTAGTTTTATGTTTTAATGAGGTCAGGTGACACAGTATTTTCATGATGGAACGACGAAGAATCTGAAAATTATGATCATTACAGTTAGTTTGTTATAAAATGTAGCAATATCAGACATAGTAGACAATCCACAATTTATAATGCCTTCCTTTTATTTATATTTTATAGGCAAATACTTACATTACTCACACTCATCTTAGCTTGAATTTTGTACGGGGTTGATCTGTAAAATAGAGTATAATGTTTACAATCAATTTTAGTGTTAAGCATATCTTGAGAATAGTGTAGAATTGTAATTACAAAAATACCATCAACAAAGAGTCTTCTGCATTTTCGGGGGTACTTGTTCTGAGCAAACTTGAACTTGAGCCAATTCCTTTTGAGCACGAAGTACTTTCTTGTACGCGTGAGTGATGACCATCGTGACTTCATTATCCGTAAGAGTTGCGGTACAATCGGGACCAGGAATTAGGGAGTCAACTTCGGCCTGATGATGAAAAGTTCATAATTAGTACAATAAAAGTTAAAATTAAAATAGTTAGAGAGAAATGTAAAAATCAAATTCAGAACCTTTAGATCACGACGAAAAGCTTCAACCAGATTCCGATATTGCTCGACAAGCCGAGACTCTGCTTGTATACAATCCATTTTACTCTTCGCATTGAGTAACTCCCTTTCAGCACACAAAAGTGTTTCCTCGGCTGTCATCAACAATGGGTTGCAAGAAGTATATTTACACGCTTTCCCGTTCTCGATTACTTCTCGAAGACGACACAATAACTCCCATGCACATTGTCCTTTTGATAAGGCATCTTTAACCTATCCATAAAAATGCATTATTTCCATGTTTCAGTTAAAAATACAATTGGATTACTTGTTTCAACCATCATATTTTGGCTCATTTCAACTTTTGAATTGACCTTTTCACACCGCTTGACAGCAACATCGTATACATCGCACCAAACTTCTTCGAAACGCGGAGAATCCACACCATCTTCTTCAATCGCACAGTACGCTTTGTCCATAAATTGTTTAATAAGATCCGATGCCTCGCAAAAAGCCTGGACAACATAATAATATTGAAGAATTAGGCTGATCAGTGTGATTAGTAGCACAAATTGATAAGCTGTAGCTTTTAATAACAAATAATTCATTTTTAAACCTTAAGTGCAGCCTCAGTGTATTCGACCACTTTAGGTTTTACATCCTTGAGTGCTTTTTCTAACTCTGAATTTGCCTTCGCGATCATTTCTTCTTCTTTGTCCATTTTTCGAAGACAGGCACTATCGTCACCTACAAATATGATTTAATATTTATTTATAAATTGTAGACTGTTTTTGACTAATGTGAACTTGTTTTCATAAATCTTACACTTTTTCTCGCAATCGCCGGCTGGCTTATCTGCGCACTGTACTCTAAAATTATCGAAAAGACTTTAGTACTTTTGAAATGTATACAATGTATGGGATAAATGAAGTATGGTTTACAATAACACTTCCCCATGAAAATTCTTACATGAAAGGATTGAAGGGATTTTCTTTTTTAGCAAAGAAATATGCGGTACCAGCCATGGCAGCTCCAAATACTGCGTACATGCGGGATCGAGACCTGTAAAACAAAAATGTAATACTTATTAGGTAATTACTTTAATAAATTACATCAAAGTTTTCCGAGTCTCATAATTACCATGATATTCAGTCAAATCTAAGTAAAAGCAGTCAAGATTAGCTGTCTTAATAACTTTATCCATGAATACACTATAATGTTGTATAAGTACATAATACATTACGATTATTTCATGAAAAAAACTATAGAAAAAAAATCAGAAAAATGTGCTGCATTCTCTTTAGTGTTCTTCACCTCTTTTATCCATCGTTATAATTAACTTTGTATTTTACCAAACAGAACAATTACAAAACTGTTCATTTGACAGCTTTCATTTGCATAGACAAATAATTAACTAAGAAACACCACCACATGTAAACGACATTGTTAATGATGCAATTAATTAGCCAGAAGGAATGTCAAGGCCAATGCAAATGCCACCACTCCAATAATGAAAATGGCGATGAAAATGCAACAGCCAATCTCACCCATGGTCCCATGATGTATAGCTAGCAACCGGGCTCCAGTTGACCCTCCCGGAATTCCGAAAATATGATAATCTTCTATAAAAAACTGACATTTTGACCCAACAAAAGATATCGCAATGACTCCAGAGAAAATCGTGGCGTACTGAAGATTAACTGTGATTTTTGTAATTTACTTGTGATGTTTATAATTTATAATTTTCCTGTCCAGTTTTTTTATCACCGTGGTAAGACAAATATCCAAAAAACTAAAACAGAGAATAAAACCTTAAAATGAAACCAATTTAATTAGTGATTATGAGTTTTCAAATGATACAGGAACACTTTCAACTGTACTGTGTGTGTGGCATGGCTACACCCGAATCAACAGATTCACCCGAGACAACAGAAACGGATTTCACCACACCATTTAAATTCTAATGCAAATGGCGCCCATTCTACAGACTTTCACTGCATTGTGTCTTTGTGTCGTCATTCATCATGCTGCTTTCACCCGCAGAAGACTTTCACTTACAGCTTTCACCTATCCGATTTCTCCGTATTAGATGTACAATCAAAATGCTCTAAATGCTTGTTGCGATTGCGACCATTTCATTTTCAGCTACTGAAGTCAAAGGAATGCCGGATTTCTTGAGTTTTGAGGGTTGAAATTGTGGGTTGCCTTCGCCAAGCCCAATTCGGATTATTTGATAGTTTAAGTTGATTTTGACCCAATTTTTTCGATTGCTATTTTTTTAAAGTCTATAAGTTAGTACTCCCTTTGAATTCAAATCCTGGGTACGGCCTTGTGGTTAAGTTTAAGCTCTATAACAAAAATCTAAACATTGTTCTATACAGGGTGTATGGTATGTTGGTATGTATTTAATACCTAATACCTAGTCCAATTTTTAAAAGACTTAATTTCATATAAATGCAATCTGCTACATATGTTTATAAGATTCGAATAGATAAATTATGAGCATTTATTAAGATAAAATCATCAGAAATGGAATATTCAGAAAATGCCATGCGCTCTTCTATCTGAGGTGTTCAAATGAAATATCCATCAAAATAGTATGTTGTTTCATAATTAAGAGATTTTCTCTCAACGCATTGATGCTTACAAGTGCAAATGGGTGGCACAACATTGAACATGACATTATGCTTCCCACAGTAGAAATGTGTGATGTGCATGCATGCATAATGAAATGCAAATATGCAAGATGAAATGCATGACCTAATACAATTTTTAATTAGTTAACGTAATATTGAGCATATAGAAAGCCAACTGTGGACAAATGATAATTAATATTACCAATTAATTAGAAAATGATAAAGAAGAAAACTATTTTCAAAGATTGCAAATGTACAGATGAAGAAAACAAATGAATAAGCGACATAATCCAGTAATCGTCGAAGGGTAATTGCAATTTCCCATACCATCAGAAATAAGAAACTTAATGGTTGTTTGACTGTGTTAAATGTGTGTTATGTGTATTACACATGTGTACACATGTGATATGTGTATTCTGTTTTTTTTTTGTATTTAATCCTTTTTGGATTGTGACGTTAGATGCTTTAAATCTTACTTTTACTAAAGTATTAAATGAATAAGGTCTGAATTGAGGTCTGAATTTGTGCATGCTACAGCAGAGGTTGATTTATTAAACATTATATAGCGTATAAAAACTCGGATCAATCCAAGTTCATCTTTCAAAAATTCGTCAAAGTTTTAAAATTGTTTTTAACTCCTATTAGCCCTATTTCCCCACCCTCTACGGTGCATATCTTTATACTCATCCATTTCCCTTTGCCGTTGAAGTACATCTGGATGGTCTGACTCTTCTAGAGCGTCCTTCTCTGCTCCATCTTCTTCAGTGTCTGGAGCATTGTTAATAGTAACTGGCGGAGTGCCATGAGAATGTGACCCTCCAGGCCAAATACCCGCATCTGCTCGTTGTTGGTAAAATTCTTCGACTGTCAAAACAGGTAGAGCAGGATAGCCCAAACCAAATACTTTCTTCTGTTCGTCATTACGTGTAATGATAAATGTAGACGGTGTATTTTTTGGCCATGAATTCTCAACTTTCTTATTATCACTAGAAGTAGAAGATTCCGCTTTTCTGCTTTCTGCAAATTTAATTAGTTGAATTTCTTGCGCTATCATACTTAACTCATTCTCTGATTTATTCGCGTCACGACGAATTTTCGTAATATACAGTTCCCGAACTAATTCATCGTCAAGTTCTTCCCCTTTCTGCAAATAAAATGAATGAAATGAATAAAAATCAATTGAGCTAATATTTTCCTACATAATATATAACTGGAATATTTGTTTGCTAAATATGCGAAATTGTTAAATACCTTTTGCCTGTCTGTAATTTCTTCGATTTTCGATTCCAATTCCTTCGAATATTTAATCTTTCGAATTTTCTCATTACGCAACTCCTGTGCAGGTTTCGGCCTGGACTCAGTTATATTCTCATTATCTTCATGCACCTGAGGTGCACTTGGAATAATTCCATAGTCAAAACATCGTTGAAGAAAATCTTGAAAGTATGTTAAACTTAATTGGCAAATTGTTTTTCTGTCTTCGCTGGTATTAATTTGCCAAAGTGCTCCCAACATATACGGTATTAAAAGATATTTTAATTCTTCTGATGATATTTCTTCGACACTCTCATTGCTACTAAACATACCAATCACGGAAACGAGACGAGTAACTTCTTCTAATCCTTTAATCGTTTTTGTAATTCGTCCCTGATAAAATCAAAAATATTACAATTAAACTCTATTATTAATTATAAATTCGATTCCATTCCATTCGAAGTGCAAGGCCAAATGTACCATGTTTTATTTGCGAATGAATGATATTGTAACGTTTTGTTGAATATAAAAAATCATTTGTTTCAACTCAAAATCGTATCTTAACTTTCTCTTGATTCTTACTTCAATCGAAAATAAAAGCTAACAACGTTTCTCAGTTCTCCTTTAGAATATATTTGAGGTGGAGAAACACCAGGAATCTTGGTACCTCTTTGACTATCATGTTCTAAAAGTCTTTTGTTAATTCTTTGAAAAATATTCCACTAAAAGAGGCAAGTACCTGTGCTCATACAGTCGGTACCTATCTTCCTATCTATATTATTGCATTAACATAGGGAGCGATATTTATCAAAAACTTTTATTACACTGCAAATAAAATAAAGTGATCTGGGTCATTTGGCTAAACCGGGTAAAGTGTTTTAGTTTTAACTGATTACCTGAGATTCTGAAGAGTTAGTATCATCAGAAGAATCCAAGATCCTCGCAAAATCCTGACATAATTTGTCAAACGATGCGGCCAGAGTTGGCTCTTCCAATTCTGTGTGATTCTCCATGTGGCTAAATCAATCAAGTAAATATGTAACAAAATTAATGATTTATTAAGTAAACTGCAATTTGAAAATAACGACAAAAGTTTTGCTTTTTTCATCTTTAGGCACACGGTATCGACGGTATGAATTATTAAATATTCTTACACACTTAGCAAGCGATCCTTCCTTGAGTTGCAACTTCCAAATTAAAAGTAATATTTAAATGTTTATAACAGATATTGGGAAATGAAGAACATTTTAATTATCCGGGTTTCGTTGTTTTGAAAGCGAAATCGACAATTTTTGACGAAAAATCTTTGAAATTCTTAGCTTTTGCAAATGGTGAATGGCAAAAATATTTAATGTTTACAAAACAACGTTGCGCCGTAAAAAGAAATCATAATATTTGTTGAAACAAGCGCCTTCAAATGATTTCACCAATGATTTGACGCTTGGAAATGGCGCCAATGTTATTTTCAATTTGAAACTATGCATGCAAATCAAAGAAAGAACAAGAGAACAACACAACACTTTTCACTTCCAACTTTCATCTCAACTTTGGATGGGAGAAATATTTTTTGAATAATTTTTGCAAGAATTCTTGTGTGACTGTTGAAATAAGTGTTCTAAAAAAATTGGACTTTTCTGGTCTCTGCTAAAATATTGATCATTGGTTTGGTTAGTTTTTGCACTTATTTCTGTCATCTGTGATGATGATGAATCGTGATTTTGGATTTTCATATTATTTGTTCTTTCTTTTACTAAAATCGGAAGAAAAAAAATTATAATAATATTTTTAACCTAAAAATAATGTTATGTAAGTAAAAATGCTATAATATTATTATTGGGTATTATTCTATATTATACAATATAGGAAGACGTTACCAAAAGACGGAAAGTTGAAAGTTACTGACATTTGAGCTGCAACACTCACTTTTGACTAGGATTTGGAATCGGATAAGCCATGGATGTGAAACATGTTTTCAGATTGGTAAACTCCCTAAGATCTTCAGCAAAAGCATTTTTTCGGTGGCCTGATTCTATTTTTCGACCCCTAGGTATGTGTGAACTGAGATTATTCTGAAACTGATTTGTTGTTTTTTAGATGAGAGAGAGAGAGAGAGAGCATAATTATTAGCGTGAAATTGTATAAATATTTAACTTGATGTTACTATTTTTAATTTTTGTAACACTTTTAAGGTTTTGAGCTTGAACCAGCCTGTGTGGGACATTTCCCTCAAGTGAAACCATCACTAGAGGATGAAAAATCAAAAGGGTTTTTGTGGGGTGTTCCGAAAAAGAGAAGAACTCTTGAGAGACGATTTCAGAGAAAATATGGATTTAAAGAGTGGCATTGGAAACCTTTTATTCCCAAGACTAACATTAGAATTTGCGACACGTGTGGACATCACTATGAATTGAAACATTTGTGCCGTAAGCAAAATTACATGATTCTACTTTCCTTCCAAAATACATTTAGCTGTTTTAATGATTAAGTACATTTGCTGAGTATTTAAATTGATTTAGGTCACTGCTACGACAGAATAGTCGCAGAAACGAATGTCATCAGGCAAGCTGCCGAAGCTAAATTGGGGCATTCTCCAGAAGACAAAAATATTATTGTGCTATATGAAAATGAACTGCAAACTTCTGACATCAAAGGTACTGAAAATGATATGATAGTGGAAGTTCCAAAACCTAGACCTAGTTGGTTTAGTAAAAATTTACTGCAGAAGAGTACAGCAGGTATTGACAAGGACTCAACTTCTGTAACAACAGACAGTACAACTATTAAACCATTAGCTTAAAATTATATCAGATAAATGCAAACATCATATAAAATGAAGTAGAGCTAATTACTCATAGGGTAGTGTAGTGACTGATTGACTGTATGAAAAGATTGATTCTAAATGTTTTCATGATAGTTTTGTGTAATCAAGTTATTATAAAACTGTTCTAAACTGCAGAAGAGCAGAATTATTATTACAATACAAGTTTTGAAGCTTGATGGTATAATCTTGTTTGGCTCAATATTGTGAGTGTAGTCAATTTGCTATTATTAATACTGTAACACATTGTTAAATAAAATAATTTAAAGTGATAAGTTTAGTGATCTGCCTTTAGCTGGACACTTTTTAAAATAGTATTTATTGTGATTCATGACTATTTTGAGTTCTAGAAATTAATATCATATAAACTAAATGTGATTTTTCAACTATTATTGCAGTAACACAATCACAAAGGTTTATTATTGATTATTAGGGATTTTACTGAACTCTCATTGCAGCCTCAATGCAGATTTCAACTCGTTCAGTCGGGACATCAGAAATTTTAATCTGTGCGACAACGCTTTGCTGTGTGACAAAATAATTTATGTAGGATATAGACACTGAACATGGCAGAAATATAAATATAGGGCAGTTAATTTAGATCTGTTACTTACTCCGGATAAGGCATTTGATATCCTTATAGTTTGTCTAGCAGTATATGTTGTTCCTCCTGTGAGACTTCCAAGTAGGCCTTCCGATACAGGGATAATTTGTCCTGTGAAATACATTAACGTAGCAAGGAATTGCATGAAATTAAGACATTCAAAAAGCGTTACATTTGAAATGCACGAGTGTGGCTTTCTGGCTTTGCTATACCAATTCGAAAATTGCAATTCAATAGGTACGGTTGTGTTTAATAAACTGATAATATTATTATTATCTGAAAAGACTAGGTCAAAGTACCATTGGTGAGTGTTGCAATAAGGGTGAATTTAGCTGATTCGCTGTTGGCACTTGCAGTAAAATCGCCCTCAATTACGTAGTCTCTGGCTGGTATGATGGTACAAGGTGGTCTGCCTGTACATCCATCAATGCGTAACTGAAGAGCTATACCTTCTCCCCCTATTATGATAAATGACCTTTCTGTAGTAGTCACTTTTCTTAGATAGCAATTAAATTATGTGTGACTCTAGTCGATGTCACGCTTACCACAGTCCTCGACTGGTGTGACGATTCCTCTGATTTGGGCAGCTGAAGAAACAGCTACAATCATTAAAAACACTGTTGCTTTCAACATTTTTGCAGAGTATGAATTTAAATATTGAAATCGAAATCCTACTTACGGACGGTTATTTATTACCAAAGTTGAAAGCAGTTGATTGATACGGTAGCAATGTGCTAAATCTGCTAAATGTATTCTTGCTCTTGCTCTTTATTTAATCCCATTATCGCAATGCGTTTATCTGGTTTAATCCACTGAAAGGATTTTGTAGTATGTAAATGCATGCTTGAGTTATCTATTTATGTAAAGTATAAAGTTATACTAACAATAAGTATTTGTTTTGTACACCAACACCAACCATAAAACCAGCTAATACTCATGTCAATAGTATAGTAATAATGACAAAACTGGCACAACTAAAATGTTGTGAGGATTGATTATGTTTTCTAGGTATCGAGTCTATCGAGGTATCCCTATATCTTTTAAGCTTCTCTTCAGAACCAATTGTCAGTTTTTGCATCCAATCACCAACAGATTATTTTTACAATTACTGCTTCACTACATAAAACATGGCGATGATTTTTTATTGAATGTGCAAATTGCCAGTACCCTGTCGGATAGTATTTAGTATAGTATCAATCCTGCCAAACCCATGAATTTATGTGCACCACTTGAAAAGTAGAGGCTATCTATGCATGTTGATTTGTTAACAGACTATAATATCTAGGTGAATGGTGAATCTGTATGTGCATGACTTTAGGGAGACATCCTGAAAATCATTTTTGCATGCATGCCAGAACAGTTTAAAATCAACAATTATAAATGAGATGGCAAATTTTATTATCGTAACAAGAAGATTTTCAAATTCAAAGGTTAGCTTGATTGATTCAAAGGTTATATGAAACAAAATTTACGATTGTATCTGTTACATTTTTGAAGAGAAAATATTTGAAATTAAGTTTATTGGATGATCATACCAGCTTGCACACATACCTCTACTCGCTGTGACATTAGATCCAGAATCCTGATTTGTGCAACAACGGTTTGCTGGGAGGGAAGTAAAAAAAATGTGATTAGATTGCTGTAAGCTGATGGTGATGCAGCTGATGCTGCAATCATTTTAGGGCAAGAAATGTCTTTTCATGCCTGCAAAAATCTTCCAAACGTCACCCAAAGCTAAACGGAGCCTCACCCGGACTCAAACGTGGGCCTTCGGCTCACGGTGGGTGGGGTTATATTATATTATCATGTGGAAATGTAAACAGTTTGGGTGGAAGCTTTGGGAAGATTTTGCGTACGGGTCTTTTTTATACTTACTCCGGACAAAGCATTGGAAACTCGGATAGTTTGACTGGCGGTATATGTTACTCCCCCGACCAATGAACCAAGCAATCCTTCGCTAACTGGAATATCTTGTCCAGAGGTTGTTCTTGCATTTAGTTCGAATTTCGCAGCGTCGCTATCTGCACTGGCTGTAAAGTCACCCTCAATAACATAGTCAGCTCCAGGGACGATGGAGCATGGTGGGGGTCCTTCGCAATTGGTAATACGGAGCTGGTGAGTTTGACCCACTCCACCTAGAAATAAATATTTTATTTAAACCAACTAAAGTATGTTTAATCCAATTTTATTTTTGATTATATTGTGTAAATGTTTCGTTGACTACATCGTACCACAGTCTGTGACAGGGCCAACGATTCCAGCTGCAGCAACAGCAAGTACCATGGAAAAAACTGCGATCCTCATCATTATGAATGAATAATTGAGTTTGAACGGAAATAACTTTCAATGACAATTTACTAGTATGTCCAATGAAACTGAAATGAAATTTTATCCTTCTATTTATAAGAATGCTTATATT
>JAQFYB010000766.1:0-44180 GCA_034694085.1 Pogonognathellus longicornis
TAGGCTCCGACTTGCTTACAAAACGACTTTTACTAAAACCGGAAGATACCACAATGTAATTCTTGTCTTAAATGTCCCTAATGTCCTTAATGTCAATGTGCGTCTGCATATTATTAGCTTCAAGTTTAATAACATGTGAAATCAGGATTTTCTTGTTAAAATGCTTTAATTTAAATGTCCCTGTTGTACTTGTAGTAAGTAATATATTATGCATAATATACTCTTAGACGCGTCGGTCTTGGTGTGCGGAAGGCGGAAGGGAGCATAACATATGTAAATTAGTTGCTTAATAGAGGCAATCTGTTTTTTCTGTATACCTACTTTGTTTTATTATTAGAGGTAAGTTGTCTCTGTCTGGCACAATCAACACATCAACAAGTCATGAGAGGAGACAAACAAAACAAGGGCATCGGAAACCAGCACTAGTGAGATTACAGTATGAGACTGGTAAAGCGAGTTTCCATCATTCAGTCTTGTAATGTAATGCAAATTACTTTATATATAGCACCCTTGCTTAATTCAATTTTACACCGTTTTTCACATAAAATGGGTATTAGAGTTAAACTAGCATACAGTTACTCAAAAAGAAGTTTTTCTTTCTAATGTCAGCTAAGGTGTAAAGTTCAAAGAGCGAAACACACATGCACCCGTCTCAATGTATGAAGGGGAGTTTAATATAGTGTAGTTTACTCTGTATGCACAAAACAGTGGGATTGTATTGTGTATGTATGTAGGTATGTACACATGGGACAATTAATGCAAATGCGTGTGAAATCTGTAATAGTATACCTAGAGATTGGGTCGCGCAGCACAGACATATGAGACAAACTTTTTTATATGTAACACAATTGTGAAGCAGGCGACTACTTGAACGATTTTATTCTGGTGAAAATTGAGGGCTAAAAATTCTCATTTTTGAAAGAATGATTTTAATGTGTGGATTGCATCAGAGGAAATCAGGGATGCTATATAACAAAGCGAATTTGAATAAAAGCTTCACATGTTCTTGTAATAATGAAATGAGTCTAACTGGCTGAACATAATAAGATTCCCACTCTTCCTTACTTGCATAATAAACTGTTACACATTATATACGTACATTACATGCATAGGTATGTACACTATCTGCATACGATGTGTGTGTATTTCCCCTTCTATTACAATTGTTGTCTCTATTGTACACATTAAACCTTGGTACACGCTGTGCAGCTAAGTTATGTGTATTTATTGTGCCAAAGCACATAAAATAGAAGTATAATGCATAACATACTTTCTGCATGATAATGACAATAAAGTTTATAGCTGGTGTAGACAAAGTTTATGTTTATTATTGTTTGTGTTTGCTTTGAAGTTGTGGCCAATCTACCGTGAGTATAATCCAAAACCAAACATAATGTTAATAATATTACGATGACATTATGCACATAAACATTATACCTGTATAACACATACAATCAGAATGTATCGCTCTAAATATTCTATTCTAGCATAAAGACAAAGCAAATAAGCTTCGCTTCTCACACAAACATTTTATTTTGTTTGAGAGCAATTTTTCAATCTAGATCCATTAATTGAATAAACGAACTAATGTTGTGTGCACTTCACAGTGTGAAAGACATTTGACCTAATATTGAGATGAAAGGAATAAAGGCATCAATAGAGTCGAAATGCACACAATATATCATTCACTCAACTACACTATATTCAGGAGGACTACAAGAAATAATGCCACAATGGTCACAAGTATACCATACACACTATATAATGTACTGAAATAATGAAGTACACACATGTAAATGGAATACAAGGTTCATTGAGTTGTAACAAAACATTAAAGAAAAGCTAAGCTGGACACGGATTCAATGCAATTAGCAATTGTTATGCTGCAGAGAAGTTTTGACACAAGACTCGCCGAAAGTACTTCAATTCTAAGCGACAGAAAGAATAAAGAATGCCTGTAAGAAATGTCAAAGACATAATATTGGTTAAAGACATACCTAAGTAACATTAATGGAAGTTCATACACACATATACTCTACATAGATAGCACATTCATACATTGTAGACCTACATAAAAGTCTCTTTACTTAATATACTCTACTAAACACTAAAAGTGTAGCAATAGTCGTTGAAGAATACATGTGCATGTAAAATGAGTACAGAACAGAATCCTATGGTGAATTTGGTCTGAAAGTGTAAAGCACAGCAAGGAGTACATGTTGTCCACTGTCCAGTGCCATTGAAAATCTAAAGGTGTCGAAGTACACACATTTAAATGGAGCCAGCTGCGGAACAAACAGCTCAGAGAGCAAGTTCGTCCGAATTAAAAAATGTTTAGAGTAGTTCCCTTGGTTGTAGTTGTAGGATCTGAAGTGAGAGAGTACAATGTTCATTCTGTAATTTATATAAATAGTTTGATGAGACCAAGACATCGTTGTGGAGCATAACGAAGAAGACTACACTAACTATACACAACAAGCAAAGCAACACACGAGAATCGCAATACGTCTACCTATATATTATGTAGTTATTACAGGATGGTATTAAGCTATATTAAGTTACTTATGTAGCATGACTCTCGTCCATTTAAATATATAATAATAAATTGCTTACAAAGCTTATCGTAGCTTGCTATCACATTGAAAAATTAAATGGAATAGCACAAGAAGAACTCTACACACTCAGAACTAACTCAACTACCTACCAGCTCTTCACTTAGTACAACATCACTACTCTCATCAACTGAAGAGGATAAAAATATTTTGCTTTTGCTTTTCTGTATAGGAGTTGGAATTATTTTCTATTCGTGAGTACGAAAGGTTTGTAGTTGGAGAGTGGGCAGGCCAGGAGCTGCAGCCGGGCACAAGAGGTTACCCACACGTAGCATTTCCCTTGGTTGCATTTAACTCTGGATTTTATTATTGGATGGATGCTGTTGTTGATGTCTTGCCTTAGCTCGGTTCGGCTGATGTTTGTCTCAGTCTTGTGTTTCTCATTTATATAATCTGTATATAGAAGTACTGATTTGATGTGATATGAAGAGTGAGCCATCCTCTTCCTTTGTAAGTGCAAAACCTATTAGACAAACTGCTACTGGGCTTTACTTGCCAATTGCCATGTAATAATCTCACTCACCCCTGTGGCTCCTTCCTCTCCTATATACTCAAAGTACATACTTTCTGATGTGCAATTTATACTTACTTAGAGCTACTATATAGATATATTTATGTGTGCAATGTACATACACAGGAATGGACAAGAACAGAAAGAAACTGATTCATTTCCTTTTGTTTCTCTCTGGACTGACATGAGTGAGTGATTCATTTGTGCCTTTTTGCACAGAATTATACTCCTATCTGTACATTAGCTACTGAAAAAAGGAGGACTGACATGACACAAGAGTACATTATGAGAGAGTGAACTGTAGCTGAACTCAAGCATTAAAAATTGTATAAAAGATTCAAGTCCAGACCATTCCAGCTCTCCTCCCACATCTTGTAGCATTTTATTAATTCTATACTTTCAATTAGTGTCTGCACGTCGTATTTTTCCACACACACATACAACCATCATCAAACATCACACATATACCAAAGTAAAGCAAGTAGTACTAATAATGGTATAGTACTACATGCAAAGCATAATGTAAGGAGTGTGGTATAAACTATAATATGTTAAATCTACATGCATAATATATACCTAAGTATTCTCTACACATATTGTAGAGTGATAAAAGTATTTGTAATTGTATCACAGCTAAAAACCCAAAAGTCAGTAATGATTTCATTGTATCAAAGCAATGCTCTTGATTTTCCCATTCCTTCACACACTTCCACACACCAACTCCATACTTTAATAGCACACTACAACCAGCAATCAGAATTAGATACGTATATACTAGTGATTCATTTTAGCCCATTTCATTCTTATGGACAGTGAAATGGCAAGTACCAAGTAAACTACGTGCGAATTTACTTTCTGCCTTTCCGATATCTCACTCTTATCGCAACAAGCATCTCGCTAACTATAACTTCACTCTCTGTCAGTCCTCTACATGTGCAATGTTCATTTCATTGTATCATTTTTCTTTTTCTCTGTTCTGCTCTGCACTAACTATGCCGTTTACTTTATCTCTCGTTCTATTCCTCTACGCATACTACACGTAGATACTACAAATACACCTGTCCATATGTCTAATCTATACATTACAAGTTGTGTTCTATGTACTAGTGGTGGAATAAAACACAACCGTCGATTCTACATAATCATCTTAGGTTTCTGAGCTAAGAAATAAAGCAATTGTGTATATATGCTGTGTGTGTTTGTGTACACTCTCATCATTGTATAATGGCATTGTTTGTAATGTAAGGGAAAATGTTAGTTACATACGTACAGGCAGAGATATAAATATTGTACGATGCAATGTGATGTCTTATTATATAGACATTATCGCATGCCTTTGTCCTTCAAACTTCACTCAGTCTAAATTAAAGTTATTAATTACACATCCAAGAGTCAAAAGTCTAACGTTGTAACTTTAACTTTGCTCGTAGTCAACCCTTGTGCATGTGTAGCTTTATAATATTATAACTTGATTCTTTACACTGTGTGTTTGCTTACTTACTTATATTATAAGGATTTTATGTGTGTACTACAGGTCTACATACGCAAGCACATTATTACAAACTCACACAATACACTACAAAGCTATAAGTAATACATACGAAGCAGTAGAAGATTTACTATACCAATACATACAAGAAGCTACATGTACAAAGCACACTACTACGTTATTCTTCCCAGGTAAACATTTACACTTTGATGTGTTGTCTTGTTTCGCTCTCGTAGCATTTCCTTGGTTTATGATTATCAACATTACATCTACACAAATAGGAATAGGCTTAAACCACATGGCAAACATTGCGTATTATTATATTACTCGAATAAAATTAAGGTAGTACATGTATACACGATACGACTGTACATCTAATCACTATCAACTGTATCAACCAGCATGCCAACAAACTATAAAATAAATACATTAGCAATTAACTACCATCATTTATTAGTCATTTCTTTTCATGTACGTAAAGCCGTCTTGTAGCCAAGTGTTTTGTATATTATTCATATCTTCACATTCTATGTAGACGCTATAAATTATAATTCAATGCTCCATCTACGTACTTACTTCGTGATATCATTCGTGAGATTTATATCCTTAAATATACGATGTACTACACTACTTACGTACAAAGTGAGCATAAGTGAATGTAAGAAATGCAACGTAGTACCTATACTATAAGAACAAGGAGTTCTTTGGAAGTGATGATGCAGAAGAGATTGTGAAGGAAATTATTTGCAAGATGTTTGTCACTGGAAAGACTTATCGAGTTTAAAAGTACTACACACTCTAAAAATTAGCCTTGTAACTATAAAAGCAAACCTATAGAACATACTGTGCTTATACACGAGTATTTATTACTTAGGTATACACATAATATTTTATATAAGTTAGCAACACATGTATTTTTGTAGCACTATTATGTTATGCTGTGATTAGAATGCTTTTTAAACACATTACATTATGTAGGTACATGCTATAGCCAATGAAAACCAACAATAATGTTAAGGCTACATTCGTTCTTAGTTAGTATGGTAGGTTAAAAGGTATTCTCGTATTCTGTACATAAGATATCGTAATAAAAAGAACAATATTATTGTGTTCGAATGTTTTGTGGACTCCACATAGACAGTTCTGGTTGGGAATCATGGAATCTTTCCTTATTAAAAATGTGTATTTTGAACACAGGGATGTTGATGTAAGTCATTGGGTACGAGGAGATGCTACACATGCTACAAATGCATAGCCTAAGTGGGAAATAATGAGCGTGTATAGTGATTCAACAGCTACACACAGTTGTGTTGTGTGTGGATATTAGTAGAGTGGTATGCCACATAGCAAGTTAACTCCACCAACGCATTACAAAGGGGTTTGACATTGAACGTGAACTATGACAACCAGCAAATTACATTCTGACAGATATTCACTTTCCTCCTATTTGCATAATCCCATGTTGAAGTACTTAATCCTTTAACACAATAATGTAGCATACACAGCGTATTACACTACACACACATGTTATACCAACCTCTCGTGACAACACATCACAACTTCCTTTCGCACGATTTAAAAACATTCAATGTCCATGGAAAATGTAAAGCAGTGAAATTATTAATATACAAATATGACTATGAGTGTATACGTATTTGCTCGTTTATTTGGAAAATAAACAATTTGGATAGAAATATCTACTTTAGAATTTAATACAATAAACATTTAGCGATTCTAAAAACTTAAACTTTGTAAACGCATCGCATGTAAATATTTGCTTCTTTGTTCGGTGGTTGCATCGTAAATCTAATTTTGAAATTCTTACAAAAAATTTTGGCGATTCTAAAAACGTAAACGCTGTATATGTAAAAGCATCACTAAATACTCTTTGATGTTTGCCATGCATGGAAATAATTCTCATCTTTTCACTATCACTATCATTTCATTGTACAATACAAAAGAAAATGACAGAGCTATGTTGTACTACATTCAGTACGGTATGTGTATGCAATAGATATTCCTCCGTCCACAAGCATGTAGGCTCTATTGTGTACACATTGCATTTCATCATCTTTGCTTGACACACTAGGACGAAGACCAACAATGAAAATTAAATCTGAAAACTACCCACTGTAGTAGTAAGAGTAAGTATATAAGAGAACCACTCTATTACAAAAGAGCTATCTGTACATTTCCAGTTTTCATGGACGGATTTAGTTAGGATTTTGTCTGTGCATTTAAAGCTTGCATTAAATCTTTGAGTAAATGTAGGTGAGTGAAGTGAGTATTTATTAAGCTAAGAGCCAGCTCATATCCTGTGGTACAATATTCATATCATTGCGTATTGTCCAAAGCAAATACCATAAAAGATGACGTCTCCCTCAACAAGAATAGCTTAGCAGTTTGTATAATACCTACAGTATAAAATGTGTAAGTTAAGATAACGTGTGGTAATACGCATCTCTCTATGGTAAATGAGTTCACTATGATACATGTACCTACGTGAGTATACGCAAATTGAATTTTGGTGTTACGTAAGAAGCTTACAAGAAGTATGTAGTTAAAATAGTTATACAGTATTGTAGGCATGAAGTTCTAGTTGAGGGATGATGATGATAATATTATATAGGAATGATGAGGATGACGATGATGATATGCAAATGAGTAGCCAAATAAAAATGCACGTTGAATGGCTAGGCAAAGGAAAAGGGACTGGAGAGAGACTGAGTGAGTGAGATGAGGGAGAGTGTTGTGTTGTGAGTGAGTTCAATGCTTCCTCTGTATGTACTTTCCCATGAAATCCAATACAAGCACTTACATTGACAATTTCGTCGCTCCATACCATGGAAAGGTATGGGCCTGAAGGGAATATCGGAATGAATTGAATGGATGCACTGCTCTTGTAAATAGTGTGTGCACGTACACTGCGTGCATTGATGACCGATACAAAAATGAACTGACCCCTTTCCTATAAAGCTTCGGATTTTTTAAAAAGTTCTCTTTCCTTGGCAAGACGGAGACTCAAAGATAAATAGTAAATCCTATACACAATGCATTACTGCTCTTTGCCAGCTCCTGCATTACTTTGCATACACGTTCGACTACTTTTCGATGTTAAGAAGTGTGAGAGAGCAAAGAGTGCATAGAAGACCGCGGGACTTCAGCTGCCCTTCGACCATAACGTTTAGTTCCTTCTCCCGATTTTTATAAAAATCATCTACACAAACACTAGACATGGTCTTCTTAATACACACAACGTGTACAATGAGACACACTACTCTTTTATTCGCATCTCTTACCCACGGTCTTCTACAATCAATTTTGCCATCTATTTAGACTTACATACATAGCCAATGGTAATAGAATAGGCATACATAGTGTACGTACAGATTCAATACAACAACATGCTCATAAATAACAGTCTTCGTTTACCCCCAAACAAGATTGAAGAAAGAACATTATTCCCATCTGTAAAATAGTAGAGTTAAAATAAAATTATTTGAAAGAATTATATTTAAAGAGTATTTCGAATATGCATCTATAAATTATTAGGTAAAATTTTCTACAAAATAAAAAAAATCGCTGTATATTATAACGATAATCACGAATCCATGTCTTAATGTTAGTTAATGTGCAATCGTAAACTTTTCGATCTCAAGAAAAGTTTTTCCGCTAGTTCTCGTTCATAATCATTTGCACCACTAAACGTTTTAGTGCATTCAATTATTCTAAGAAGCCCTTCTTAGAGAAATCGTTATGTGCTTTTGTGTTTGTAACATTTTGTTTTAGAGAAACGTTGTATGTAACAAAGTAACAAGTCTTGCGTCCTACATGTCAATCTCAACTGCAGAAGTATCATTTTATTCCCAAAGAAACTCCAATAATCTGGACTTAAATGGTTATAAATGCGATTTCATCATTAAATTAAAGCAGGTGCTCAAAGGCTACCACAATAACAAATGGCAGAATAAGTGCCCACCAGTAAGTAGACTATGTGTGTCAAGTCACGAAATGTTGAGAAGGGTTCTGTAAAATCAGAACGGACAAACTAAATTACCAATCTTGCCTAATAGATATACGCAGCTGTAGTAGCAGGCACTCTGGCAATTGACTGCATGTCAGTGGCGCAATGAAAAGGAGAAACATTTTCTATGGTAAATATTACGAGATCTGTATTAGTCAGTACCGACAATGTTTTTCAGAAAAGGTTTTCACAGCAATTCTACAATAAAGGGTTTTGTCCTCCTTAAAATTGTGTAGGTACCTACTTACCTCCAAAATGTCCGTATTGCGAATACAGAGCACACTGAAGTAGGTACAACTACTTACCTACCTAGCTAGGGTTTTGCACGCATTGTGTGTAAAGTGAACATAAGACACTTGTCTTGGATTGGTACGTAATAAATTTTGTGCAACTGGCACGGAAAGGTTTATTTGTGTTAATTGGAATTCATAGAATCTGCAGGAATTTAGCATTTCGTAAGAAAACAGACAGAAGAGTACCAGGTACATTTTGAGAGACAATAGTCTTATGTTATTTACAAGAGAAAAGATTGCTGTATGTCGTAGAATTTGTGTTCCATCTTTGAAGAATCTTCATGGAATGCGTTGAACCTACAGTTAAATTCCTTTCCATTGTATTCATCCAAGCAATTACCTATATTGTTCAGCTGCGTTAGCTTCTTTTACTTAGCATTCTTATTATTTTTTTCAGCAATAGAAATACTCAATGTGCAAATCTCCTAAATTCATTACTACCACAATGGGCTTCATTTAAATGCAAAAAAGTCAATTAGCCTCGCAAGGAAAAATCTTTCAAAGTTTACTGCATACTAAATAAATGATAAATTTATATTGAAGGTTTCATAAAGTACTAACTTGCAGATAGTATAAGTACAAAGCTTTTTTGCAATAAAGCATCTGCGTCAAAAATCGCAAAATTCTTAAGACTTCATTGAAATAAAAAAATCCAATCTATTTTCTCAAGATCAGAAGTCTGTGTACTCTCCCTTCTACGTAACGTAAATTAGGTAAGGCTAATCCTATAAGATATAATATAGAGTGTAGACTGAAAGTCTCTAATGATTGAATGAATGAAAAGCAGGCTATTTATTTGCCACACACAACACCTGTTTATGCACACAGACATCCTCTTTCATTATTACAATTAGAAAATGAACAACCCGCAATGGTCAATCACTAGCGTCCTAGTCTGGTTTTGCGTTTAAATTGTTTTCTTTTCTAGGAAACGGCCATAATAATATTTACTCTCATTAATTGCCACACAGCCTCCTGGGCAAAGGCAGTAGGACGAAAAATCCATCTAATTGTAAATCAGAGTGAAGCCGAAGTATTATTAAGAATCCCCTTCATTTCCATACTCCTAGTCCTAGTACAAATATATGAACAAGTGTTTATACCTACATAAGATGCACTAAACTACGTTGAAACATCAGTTACATACTCAAACAGTCTACAGCCTATTCCAACACAGGATAATCAAACAAATCATTCGTAAACATATGCATTACAGTGTTTTGTTTTCAACGCTTTGAAATTTTGCATGATTCGATCATTTGATTTTTGCATGCAGATTGAAGTGTATAGTATATGTATATAGGATTATTACATCTGTAGGTCGTTTGGTCGGTCGGTCTGAATCGTTTGATGAGTAGAAATGATTCGTTTGTTTAAAGCTCTACTCATACACACACTCAACACACGAACAGACGGTCACATAGTGCAAAAGAACAAGAAAATATAAAGATATCCCTGGCGGACAGTACTGTTGTGCTAATAGTAATAGCATAAGTAAGTATTGTTGCAACAATCAGGAGGCAAGTTAGTTTGCTTGGCTTTGACTTTATACTCGACTACCACTAGCACACACTAGTACACTACATACAGCAACAACCATGACAATCGCCCAAAAACTAGAAGGACCGGTTAGCTCATCATCAATGAAACGGTTCTTTTTTGTGAGGGTGGAGACCTGCCCATCTCCACTTACTTTACTATACACGTTTATAACACACACTCACTCACAATGTACATCTATGTATATATGTGTGTGCATTCCTTAATGTAATTTGCTCCTTTAATAATAATGCCAAATACTAATATACATACAGCATACACAGATACTTTGCTATATGTGCAGATAATATGCAATGCAATGCAATCCATGACATTGGCATTGGCATATGGAAAGGTGAGGTGAAACAGCTCAAAGATCATCATCATCATCATTTCTGCTTCTACTTACTTCAACTCCTAGCAACTCCATGTGTTTTCTACGTTCGAAGCAATAGCTAACAATAAGTACTGCAAAGAGTAAGCTACGTGCTGTGTGTCTGTTGTGTTATTCCTTATGATGATGTGATGTGGGTTATGTTATACACACAACACCATAGCTCTTTGACTCGGACTCTGACTTAGACTGAAATCTCAAATGCGTTGGAGTTTCTGTATTGTGTTATATCATTTGTATATTTGCACTATTCCCCTTTGAATTGACTTTGTGTGTGTTTGAGCAGAGTTTACGTGAAGTTTCCTTATGTACACAACACAAACACACCACTACACCACAATTCTCTTGTAGGATTACAGTTGAGATGCTCTTTGGCCTGGTGGGGAAAATATGATGCAGTTCCGGTTTGTCTATAGTAGCCTACTGCCTCACACACACAAGCAAAACTACTTAAAACGAACGTGTCTGTCTTGTCTTGTGTGTAGCAAACATGTGGAGACTGTATACTAATATTATTATTACACTCATATACTACCAAATACATAATCATAGTTGTAGTTCTTTGTATTGTCCATTAGTTTAGTTTTGGCAGGCTATGTAACTTGCTATCTGTACGAAAACTATGGTAGAACACATGTGTGTGCTCAAATCTTTGCTCTTACATGTTTTTTCCCTTTTCCCGTTAAATCTCATTTGAAATTGCACAACAACTGAGATCTAACCTACAACTTTTCTCTCTTGGTCTCTCACCTGTCAATATCCGATACACTTATGGCTATGTTCTTCTACTAAATTGAAACTGTTCTCATCCTTTTGACATTATGACTCCTACACAAAATATTCTAATTCTGATAAGAACTCCTATCGTTGTAGAAGTGGACTCGAGCTTTGTAAGTTTTGTTTTGTAGTGTATATATGGTGTATACTTGTGTATTATTGCGGTGTGCTCATTTTTTGTGGTCTGGCTACTACTACCACTACTTATATGTATATTTACATACAAGTTGTGCCTACTTGTACACTAGTAGAGTGTATTGAGCCTTCTTACTAGCAGCAATCAACAAATATAACTCGGACTTTGCTTCTGTGTATTCTATTTCTTTTCTACGAATGTAGTGCAATAGATTTTGAATTATTGTTATCATTTCATATACCTACTTCGTGAGTTAGCGTTGTGTGTATAAGTATAAGATGCGAATGTAAATAAAGAAAATATGTTGCTGTGTAAATACAGAGTTCAAGTATCCAATTACTAAACCCACTGCTATTCATTAGTGAAATGAATGCCTGTGTTGTGTAGCTTTTATTCTTATTCATCGCTCTATTTACATTATTCATGTTTTTCTTTTATTTACTTTGCTATGCTCCTACGTGAGACCTTAGCCATTAGTAAGTAGTTCGTATATGAATAAATGAGTCAGTAGTCGATGCATGGTGTGTTATTACATTTATTAACTCGAATCAGTCGTTGAGTTCTTTTCTTTCTTTCCTGAGTCAATAATTTATTTGATTGGTTAGTATCTGTGTATAAATCTTGGTGTGGAGAAGAAATGTGCGAATTACTTATGTGAGTTGTATCTATGTATCTGTATGTACGGGGCTCAATTTATCTCTATCTTACTCTTATGTCTTACAATTTAATAAAGCAATGAAGCAAGAGCTGATTGGGACTTGCAGACACGCCTTAGACAATCTCCTACTAACATAACCATTTCTTTACTGTTTCAAAGCGTTGTTCCTCTCACTACAAAGTGCACATTATATATATCACATTGTTTCCTTCTGCCATAATGATCAACTACTTTACAATCGCAACAATAATAATAATAACATGAAATAAATTGCTACACATATGCATGTACATAACCCTATAGGACAAAACACATTTTCCAAATTCGCCAATATATTATATCTCCCTACGCCCACCTGTTCACTTAATTGGGGGCTGTCAGTGGACACAAATTAGCTGGCCAACTGTCAACCGACCACAACTCAACTGACTTAAAGCCAAAACCTAATAACGCAATCTAATACACCATTTGCACGGCAACTCTTTGTACTGTTTAGTAACCTACACGGTATAAAATATACACAGACACACTATGTGTATACTAATCTCCACTATAATATCACAGATACACTTATATTTAAGAAATAGATCTATGTAAATGCAAAAAGAATAATAGAAATCAGAGCAGCTCCATACACTAAACCAAAAACAGGGACAGAAACGATCATATCATACATATAAGAAAGGACGCATTGTATTGTAATATGTAATGTACATAGCTAGAATGCTGGTGGGTTGTAGAGCAACACATTATTCTCAAATACTTATAAAATAAATGAGAAGAATATTATCTTTGATAATATTCTAATGATTTGATCGGGATGGATAAAGGCTATAGTGTAGTAGTATTGTTTGGTAGTGATGTAGGATTAGGATATGTAGCAAAGGAGTTAATGGAAAGGTTTGAGAGAGATGCAACGTAATCCCTCACTAAATTAGCTTACTGTTATTCGAGAAATGAGAGCTCCCTGCGTTCTTTAATGTATATTGGCTTTTATGGAAAACACTCAACTCAAGTCAAGTCAAAGAGCGAGTGAGAGAATACGACTACACTACTACTACTACAAGCTATACATATAATGTATAGAGCATTGACTTCCCTTGACTTGAGAGAGTCTCATCTGATTCTCCTGTACATTATTTATTTACTATACTGGTCATGCATACACAAAATGCAAAACATAATGTAATGTATCACATCCAAAAGACCAGGGCACAGACCAAAAGGGGTTCAATAGCTAGTATGTCCATTTATATTTCTCCTAACTACTACTAAGTATAAAGATAATATTGTGTGTGTACCTTATGCCTCTGCCTTCGCTATAAAATATGTGTAGTACGTACTATGTCATTATTATTATTTTTATTATTATTATTACATTAGTGCATTGCATAGGACTACTACATACTGCATGAACGATAATATTTAAAATGAGTATAGCACTGAGGCAGACACATTATGGCAAGAAGAAATTATGGACATCTCAGGAAGTAACTCAACACTAGATGCTAAAACAGTCTGACTCTTTTCAAGACTCATAAAGAAGAAAGGTACTCTTTCTTGAGTAAACATGGTATTACCAACTACAGACACATTTTATGTACGTAGGTAGGTGATGTTAGATACACTTACAATACTATACATATAATATACACTAGCTTTGAAACGACATGTACCTAGAAAGGAACAATTAATTTGCGTGGAGGAGTAAAAATCGTCGAGTTGCTCGTTATGTGTACTTGGTTCGTATTTGTAGCAGTAAATGCTGTATCTGCTCTCGTTTTGGTTTCGAGTGAGTAACATCTCTTGACAGAGAAAGAGAGATAGCAAGAAAGAAGGTAATGTTATCTTGTGGTAGTTGTGGAAAGGAATTATTCCCAAGTCTGGCTCATCTCCTTCTCTTTATTCCTTATCGTGCATCATCATGACAGAAAATTTAATGACTCATAATAATAAACCAAGTCTTTACTGTTCTCTAAAACTTATACCTTTCCACATTTTCCCTAAACGACAACTCCAAACATTTTAAGTCCTGAGTTCTCTGACTAACTAATTTAATGAGGACAATTATTGGCATTCGAATACAACCCAGTGAATTTTATTACATTGTGCTGTCGTCTTATCCTATCGTACCTACATGAAAATATTTCCCAAACTCCGTTTTCAAATGTGTGGTTTGCTTGAGTTCACAATCTTATTCAACTCACTCACTCAGACAATTAGCTACTTACAGTAAATACGTAGTAGCTATATGATTCTATACATTGTATGTATACTACGTATAGGTGGTATTACTATGAAGTGGTAAGTTACTTGCTAAACTGTCTCAGTGGTTGAAAGCCTTAAAAACTGCTACATTATTTACGATAAGAATTTTATGTAAGCTTCTGTTATACTTATCACATATTATGATTGTGTATTATGTATTCACAATTACTTGTTCAAAGTAATATATAGTAGTATAGCATTCGCATTGGCCGAGAAAGAAACTTTCTGTAAAAATCGGCTTGTTTCGAGAATGAGTAATGAAGCCGTGAGAACGAGCGAGACGGTCCGAGACGAGACGAAATGTAGAGATATGATATTATGATGGGTCCTTACTATTTTAGTGCTTCGACCTATTCATCTTCATGGACAGACATTTTATTTAGACAGACTCATTTCGACAACAAGAACAAGAGAAAACGGGCTATAGAAAGAACATCATTGATGAGATTTTAAAAAATGAGAGGACAACGAGGCAAGTGCATGTATATACACAGTCACACACAACTCAATGGAAAAGTACATTACCCGTGTAGTAATAGTGGCACGTATTTAATAGTATTAAGCCGGTAGTACATATATAGTATTGCATAAAGGTACACATAGATAGGTACTGTACTATCTGTGCAGGATAAGGACAGCAAAGTATAGGAAAGAGTTCAAGTCCTAATTTGGACAGTTGGAGGACCCCACCTGGACCCTATGTTCATTCTGTTTCTCTTCGGTTCATGCACTGATTGTGAGTTCACTCATAGTCAGATTACGTATACACACACTCAGAGTAACTCTACTGTGTTTGATATTATTGCAGGATAGAGGGATACAGAACTTGTACATAGTGTGAATACATGGAATGAAAGAGTATAGCTGCGTGTATGTATGTATGTAGTATAAAATAATAATAATAATAATCTGTTTGTACCGTGTGTAACGAACAAGAAAGGAGAATTATAGGTATTGAAGGAGTGGACTGTGCTCATCACTCCGTAATGATAGAAGAAGCATTTTATGTCGGAAAATCGAAAAAATTCTCCTCGTCTCATCTCATTTCGTATGCATCGAACGTAATCCGTATGGCTCTCTTCTCTGCATTTACGTGCTTCGCTGCCTTTGCACTGGACTAGCTCTGCCATCAAACAACCACTGCATTTTCTAACCGTCTTCTTCGTTTCGTCGCTCATTCCTCCACAGCTCCTATTTTTCTCATCTCTCTCCCTGCTAAATCCTTTTATTGCCTTTGGCTTCTATTCGATACTCTTATAGCCTTTCCCTTATGTCTCTACTCAAGTTCACAATGCTCCTTCCTTTCTTTCGTCCTCACGTGAAATTAGAGGACCACATTTACGAATACAAAACCAACAGCTCTAAGTATTTAGTATGGAGTATACGGATAAAATTCAAATATAATCACAACGAACTAAGTGTACTTGGAAACATATGAAAACTCTCACGAAATATTCTTTTTAGACACTCATATCTATTTTCCAGTGTAAAGAATCGACTAGTTTGATAAAACTAAACTTCATAATGTAATTGAAGCGGCCAGGCTTTTAGTAAGTAAATGTGTGTTCCTTATGATACACTGATAACCTACAGTACAGTCATATTATGTACATACAGATTGTGTAGCTCTTAATTCTCAAGAAGTTCAAACATTTCCACACAGTTAATTTAATAATGTAATGGTAATATATTATAGTCTTCTTAATGTAGGTATGTCTGTTATTTTTTCGTCATTACGTTACACACTGTGAGTACAAAAAAAGTCTAGCTAAATAAATAATAAATACCTCCTGTAGTATATGCATAGGTAGCTAGAGCTACATACATGTTTTCTAGCGATGACGAGTGTGAGACAAAATATTTTTCATTTCCGCAGTGAAACAGCAACCTTCATTGCCATAAGTGCTAAATGCTTTAATGCTGTCTCGTCTATAAACGTCTACACTGATAATATTATTAAGCTTATCATATTATTTGCCGGATTGCACTATTAACTAATAGAAACAAGCACAACATATTTTTACATACCTACACGTGTGTGCACTAGTGTGTTAAGTTTACCTTTCAGTTTGTATTTAGTATTTTTACATTTGAAAAAGTTTTTGCTTAGATTACGTGGTAGGAACTGCTTACTTATTGAATTACTAGTGCACACATCACAGTAGACAGACAGACTGAGAGAACTCTGCACAAGAATTTTTAATATTATAATAAGCATGTAGAACTTCTTATAATGTGTTTATGATAATAATGCAACATGTACACAAGTAAGTATGTAATAAGTGATCTAATGTGCGTCAATATAATAATGTCTCCTTATCCTGTTCTCGTCCAAAATTCAAGTAGGTACGTATACGTACTACGTATACACGAGGTTTGTTTATACATACGTAAGTAATTTAACAAATTGAAAGTCCTAGGATGTATAGGAAAACCTATTGTAGTTGTAGCAGTAGTACATAGTATACCTAGTGTAGAGATAGATCCCATCGATAACGATCGACATCAACATTAACCTTGACTTGACTACATATTTTATTTTATAGGCAAAGGCAAATAACTTACGAGTGTAAACGTAAACTATCTATAGACATTTCTTGCCCGTATTTGTAAGTAGGTATACATATACACTTTTTATTCATGTGTATAATAATATCATTCCTAAGTACCTACATGCATAGCTATACATCACTCCATTGACTCAATCCATTAGCTATCTTTTATACAAGCGTTGTCTCCATATTGTATTTGAGTAGTAACCTACCTGTGTGCATGTTATGTTTTATGTTGCGTATAAATAAATTCAAAATACACTCAGTCAGCCGGCATTTTCCATTATATTCAAGTGCACAGTGTAGTATTGAAATATCTGTGTGTATCCTTTGCCTTGCGTATAATATAGTAGAGTTTTATTTACAATTGTCAATAAAATAATACGTATACACTGACTAAATATGTAGACATTCAGTCACGACGGTAGTAATGCAGAACAAAGTCTACTTAAACTATGAACATATTTTATGTAGTTGATTTGACTCTCTCACACACAAACATACAAACACACAACACACCTGGAGAGAAATAAAAAACAATGTGCTATGTAGTTGACTTTTATTCTGCCATGTCCTGCCCTGTTGTCACAACTTAAGCTCGGATAGGATTTGGAACATCGAAGATGGAGGATAATACATACAATTCAATTGAATGGGTTAACATCGTATGTAATTCCCAAGAAATGATTATTCCCACTCGTTTATTTTTCTAACGCAATGAAAAAATGTGAAGCGCTAAAAGAAAAGTCGACTCACATTACAAAGACTTGTCAGCAGCAATGATGCACGCCAATTGTATGTGCTTTGTACTATCGTGTGTGTGTCTAACAAACTGTTGAAAAAACATCTTACAGCTTCTCGTTCAGCCTAATCACATTGAAAAATTACATAAAAATACAAATACACAGCGCACATTAGTTAAACCTTGTCGTTTTTGTTTATGTGAATACCTTATTATTATTTGTATAATACGCGTAAACACAAAAGGTGCAGCTTAGCTATTTCTATATGCAGAGTCTCATGCACCAACAACCTGTGCACTCCTCTTTGCACTAGTTTATGACTTACATTGTAACTTTGAACTACAGAGTAGTAGCAAACCATACAAATAAGAAAATCCAATTGGAAGTGAAAGATGCACGAACAAAGTACTTGTATAGTATAAAAGAAATTATTTGTTGTTGACCATAGTTGTTGTTGTGAATGCAGTACGTAAGTAATAAGTAAGTACTTCGTAAGGCTCACCTTACGCTTAGATCCAAAATAAAAAAGGAATAGATGGATGGACGACTATAAAGTGAAGTTCTAATCAATCACAGTTTTCTCCTGTCAATCTTAATCTCTGATGCCATAGCATTTAGTCTGCCTCTGGGTTTGCTTGACTATAATCAGTTACTCCACTCACATAAACCAAGAGATGAAAAAGATTGATCTGCACTCTTTTTAAACAAGTTAAAGAAGTCTATCATTATTACATTACGCCACAACCCAAACTCCTCGATGAGCATTGAACAATATGAATCAAAGCGTTCAATCTGTACGGAACAATCCCCATTGTTACAATAGGGATTGTTTAGTAGCAGAATTCATGTGTGTATTCCTACTCCATTTTATAGTATCCATAAGCTGTCCGTGCTAATATGTAATAATAAGTAGAGTGGTAATAATAATAAGTGCTCTCCTTCTCGTTTATTGCACTATGTACTGCTACTCCTTATAAGTAAACAGAATTATTGGGTAGCTGTTGTATACATGGAAGTACTTAGTTAGTTGAAGGGTTGTTGTAGAAAGAAGAGTAATTGCAATTTGTAAATTGCCAATTTTCCAAATGAAATGGGAATATAAAGAAAAGGAATGGGTTAAATCGGCTTATCCCAGCTTAGGATTTAAGTTGATAATGAAGATGAAATGAAATTGTGGTAAGAATCTTACTTACTATCATCGTTTTAATAAATTTTGCCTTGTCTCCACTCAGCATCCTAATAAAACATGAAATTATATTGCCTACCTGCCTTCCTACATACAAAACATTACATTAAATCTATTGCTTTACATTCCTCACATAAAAATGTGTAACTATTGTCTGTACACAACAAAGCAGTGAACTGTGAGGTGAAGGAGGACGTGTGTAGAGTCGAGGCAGAATATAAAGAGAAACAAGAGAAGAGATTCTGCTGCTGTTCGCATGAATGATGAAGAAAAGTCAGCAGAGTCTGTAAATCTTGAGGGAGCAGAGACGAACGTAGAGAGACAGTTTGAGATTAGCCGTTGTCTAGCAAATGGGATGAGATATGTTCAGTGTTCTCTGTTGTTGTACACTGTGAAGATGTTCGAGAGAGATTGCAATGATATGATAAGTAATTGGGCGTGGCCATAATCGACTCCTCAGAGGCAGTGCACACCATTCCAAAGGCAGGACGACACAGAAGCAATGCAAAAAGGCAAATTCTCAAGCACAATAGTCAGCAGCTCAGGATTTGCGTGCAGCAACAAACACTTTTCGTAAATGTATCTGTAATGAGGCAGGAGTGCACAGTACTAAATAAACTAAATAGCTATATGCATACACTTAATACATACACATCACATACATTCATACACATCATACATACATACACATATTACTACCATAATATGCAAACTGTATGTTGTTGTGTATACCTCACATGCATACATATATTATACACAATCACATCACATGCATGTATGTATGTATGTACGTAATACATAATAATATACACAATATCATATGTGAATTTTCCTATACATCAGAAATTATAAGCTTTGGAAAAGAATTCATCAATTTGACACGACATGAGATGAGAGTATGGGAAATGAACTCTTTTATATGTACAAGTTTATAAATTGTGTACTATATGTACACAACATAAAATATAACAATATCCACTTCGATGTTTTTTGGTAGTTTTTCCTTTACAGGTTGTAAAACATATAGGCACATAGGTAAACAGAGATAATATAGCTCACTAATATTATAAAGAGAATATTAAAGTAGGTATGTCTATGTTTGTAATAAATATTTTGGGATTACACTGAATTGGATTTTGGTCTTGATGGTTTGGACACTTAAATATACTTAGTAGTTGTTGTATAGAGAGGCATAAGAAGAGGAACAGAATTGAATGGGAAAAGGAATATCCCAAAAAATAGTTGGGAGTGAGCAGAGCGGAGTGAGTGAGTGAATTCATGTCGTTGAACTTTTAACCACTTGACTACTTCGTCTCTTCAAGAAATTCTATATCGTCTGCAAGGATTCTTCTCTCTCTTTCTCTACGTAGTGTGTATCTACATACACCATTCTCTCTTCAATGTTCACCTCACTATGTACCTATACCCCTATTATGTGCGTGTACATGCATTTCTTCTTTACGACTCCACACCACCTTTACTCTATACATAATGTATTCTCTATAACGCTATCCTCTATAGGTAGGTACACATAAATTTCTTAACTAATATTATTAACTAAATTCCCATTATTCTGATTCGTATGGACTGTTCATCTAATATTTACAATTTACTACTACTGCAAGTAAGAGTAGTACTACTAGTAGTGTCTAGCACTCATATTCAAAATACAAGCATAGTATTTACTATTTTTCTTTAGGAGTAAGTTGCATGCATCCCTCTCTCTGTGTGTATACTATGTATCATAAATTAATACATTTATATATTATGATTTTAATGTAAATCAATATAAGCTCAATGTTGGTAGCAAGTAGCAACACATTACATTGATTGTAAATGGTAAAAGCGATACTATACATATATACATAATATCATATAATTGCACTTAATGTACCTGTGTACAAACATGTAAATACCATTTGGTTTGACCTGTCTGTAAAGTAAAGAATAGCTCATTTAATATTATTAACCTTTTATTGCTAGCATTTTTACCTAGGCTTAAATTGGACCAATTTTTTGTGTATAAATACTTCGGACATATGGACTATGGACTATAATTATATTAATGTAATGACTTGGTTTATTTCTCCTATTCTCCTATTACTATTAGTAGTATAAACTGGCATATAGAAATTATTTATGTTCAAGTACTACTCATACATCATAAAAATATGTATTTGTACTTACATAGTGATTTAAAAGTGTAAAATTAAAGTGTTGAATCCAGTCTAGTTTGTTGTACATTAGATGGGACACAGATAAAATGTAGAACCAGGCTGTGAGTGAACGAATTCAAATAATAGAAATAATGCAAACTCTCAGGGTAATACTATAGTGTAGGGTATGTGTGTGTCTGCAATAAAAATTTACACGTCGAGTGTACTGCTATGCAGGTAAGTAGTCGTAATATTGATGGTGAAAAGGATTTTTAATACACACGAATATCTGTAGTTGAATTGAATTGATGCTAATTCGATGCAAAGGAAGGCCATAAAAATAAATGTGTTTTTACATCAATACATCAATTCATTCTATCTTGACTCGACTCGTCTTTTCTATTTAAGTTGTAACTCTTATACATATAGTGATATCGTAGAGATCGTGTAGTGTACTTGTACTTACTTTAGTGCAAGAAGTGTCGGTGTGCAATAGTTGTTTTTCTTCTACTCGACAGAGTATTATTGCTAAAGAAGAAGAAGAAGTATTAGTAGTAGCAATGCGTGAGTAGGAATTGACTTAAGAGTCAATCTGTATGTAGGATGTGTAACGACTGTAATGTCTATGTCCGTTGATTCCCTGTTCGCTAAAGTACTTTCGAGTGAACTCAGAGAAAGAGACTCGACTGGACTCCATCATTAAATTTTAGAACTTAATTTGAGAAAAAACAAAAGCTCGTCAGCTCACAAACACACATAGTGCATATATACACTAATACATCCATACTCATACAATACAAAAGCTTGTGAGCAGTTCTTTTACTTAGTACTAGTTGACGGGTGATAAAAGAGCGGCTGCTGGCTCTGTTCCATTGCAATTGGATCTTTCAACTCAACGAGAAACAATAATTCTACGTACGCAACAATAATAATGTAGTAATATAATGTAAAGTAAATGTAAATTTAAATACCTATAGCCATACGTACACCAAAGCTTCTCTTATAAAACACATACACACATGCACCATCTCAGAAACTTACCTAAGTATTTAAGACTAGGATTAAATATTGAATGCACATACTATACTACAATGTATTATATAACATAACACTACTACGACTGCAATACTAGCAGAAATGTGAATTAAAGAGTCCTAAGTGAACTTGTTGCTTGTTTCAAGTTTATGTCGAGTTTAGTTATTATTGCATTGCACTCGTATCGAATAGTAGTACATAGTAGTAGAATACAGTGGGGTAAATAAGGCATATGCCTAAGAAAGAGCAGTAGTCAGTGTCAGTAGTAGTCACATCATAACATTACAGAAGAGAACCAAACAATCAAACCAACCCACAAATGGCTATTGCAGTTACGCGATAAAGAAGCCCAGAAGCTTTTTCCAATGTTGCCTTCATTCCAAGACTAAGCTAATAATAATATATGACGATAGACGAGATGCTGGGGATGGATGTCATAAAAATCAAACTTCAAATTCCTAATGACCCTTTCACGCTCCTTGTTCTAAAATGTGTATAGAGTGCATATTATAAATACAGGGTATACATATGCAATGTATTGTATTCAGTTAGGTAGGTAAGGTAGTAGGTTCTATGGTGTTGATGGTGTGCTGGTTCTATATTTGTATACACGAACTCTCTCCACGCACACAAAAGTCTGAGCTCGTAAAAGCTGAGGAAAACAAATACAATGCGATGATGCAAGGCAAAGCCAATACTGCTGCGAGGAGATCGATTCTGCTATCTTCAAGCCAGCCAGACATCATGACTGTGACAATGTAATTGCTCCTTCGCCAATCCAATCGCCACTGCGTGAATGTCCTATTCCGCCTCCACTCTCAACGAACTCAACAACACAAAGCACCGTCCGTCCATATACAATACACACAGACACAATTTCGTGCTAAATCAATAATCTCCTATTATTTCTTGTGTAATAATAATATATCGTGAATTCTTCATAGTCAACTATTTGTAAGAACACCTTTATTTACGTGAGTAAATGGCATAACATTTAATCTGACAAAATACATCCTTCATTTACTATTCTATAAAAATCCAGTCAAGTGAAGAAAAACTGGGAACAATAATATAATGTGTCATGAAGTTGGCAAAATCATTAGTATGTAAATATTTCTTCTTTTAGAATGTTAATCAGGCAATTAAAGTTTTTTGAGGCATATAGCATAAAGTATTATATAATTTTTGTATGAACTGTTTATGTCTTTCCTGTTGGGGAGTGCATAATATTTATGTAGTTATATGTATGTACATTTAGATACACATAGCTTGGGTGTATATAATAAGTACATAGGACAGTATACATGTAATATTCTGTATGTGTATAAGTAATACATGAATGAAGCGTCTTGGCGTGCTTTGGTGTTTTTAACATCAAAGTGAATTGGATGAGTTGAGAAGAGACTCGACTCGACTGACCTTGGCTTTGAACCGTCGGGTCACTTTGCTACATCATTTCAAATCATTCTTTATATAAGTGGTGTTGAGTGAGATTTGATATGGGATTGTAACTTGTAAAACACGTAAAGCCGCTTTCCATGATTTCAGGAGTACATTCATGCTACATGTACAGCTGCAATATCTCACCACATGGAACACACAGTCTACTAATACATTAAAAATGCTAATTTCAACACACAACTCTGGACACAGAAATATCAATTAAATTGTCTCAAAATATGTCGCTCTTTGATTTTCCTAATTCTCACTTTTTGTGTTTATTAAATCATAAATAATTTTAAGATGCCTAACATAAAATCATATACCATGATTATTGGTATAGAGTATAGGTAGAAGTTTCCAATGTTGACAAAAGCAGTAATCAATAGTTGATTTCAAAACGCTGATTTACTGCTAAAGTTATATTATAATGCGTTCAAGTATGTAGATTGAATTATCCCATTTTGCCCATGAACTACATACCAATAAAACATGTACCTTCTCTTCTGCTTTAAAGTCAAAAGTTGGTCAGGTTAACAATTAAATGGAGTGTGAATGTTAAATGATTATCGGATGTTATAAATACATAGGAAGACAAATTGCTAATACTATTAAAACATCGTAAGATGACTTAGAAATAGACTTTCGTGGAAATCTTTAATAATATCACTTGATACTTTGAAGCAAATAAGTTCTTAGTTTTCGCTTTGACTCAATAATTAATAAAAAAAATTGCTTAGAGACCTGACTTACCTTTCCAGACGAATGTCAAGGAATTCAAATAAAAAAGCCCAAACACACGGAAATGGCTTTTATGTTATAGTTATGATAGCAGATGAGCAATGGATTTTGTGCATTTGTCTTCCTTTTATTTTAGCTTCCAAGTCTTTTTCATATTTTTATTCACTTGCACAATTATATAACTCTATAAGAATTAGATATCTTTCGAATTCTCCTGTTAATAATCTGTATCAGAAACACTTTAAACATAAACCCCCTCACGAATTGTAAGTGCATACCAATGCAATGGGAAGACAATATTTAAAAAATGGTCATTTCTGTTAATTTGGAAATCAGTATTTTGGTAACCCGCTGTAAAACCGGAAAACATATCACTGCCAATTTATTTGTAGAGTTGTTGATATAGGTAAGTCATTTATTGACGAGCTATCTTCTCAGAAGATCAAGAACAGAAGGAAAAATTGCAAAAGGAAATACTTAATTCAATGTCTACATGCACACAAAACGATGTTGGAATTCAACTCATCTTTGGTTCTGTTTGTACAATATACCTTTGCTTATTTTTCCTTATGTTACCACACAACAATGTTAAAAATACTTAATGATTGATCGTGATCGTATAAATATTGTTATGTTTCGATATCACAAACCAGGCAGGGAGCAACCACGAAGAAGAATTTCTTTCAAGGGCTAACAAAACAAAACTAAGATGGCTAAACTAAACTCAATTTATTCATCACAATCTCCCTCGTGGATTCCTATTTCTCATCTTTTCATACATACTATGTATAGATAGACAATCCTAAGTGTTTGTACACGTATTACAAGTTCACTACTATTGATTCTATGTGAACCACATCAATAAAATATCATCCGTGAAAGATACATACTGCAAATGTACACGCTTTACTTTATTGAACAAAGTAGCAGTACTGATATCATTATGTATAGAATATTCAATTTAATCAAATTCTCTTTGGTTCAATATTTATTGCTGTAGAATGAATTATGAATAATATAAGGCATAGGACCCGTCTACATAGAAATACATCAATGAATTAAGAACCTTCATGTAAGTAAACTAAACACAATATTACATGAATTTTTGCGTTAGACTGGATGAATACAAAAAATCGTATGTTTATGTTATATATAACATGAATATGTCCAAAACGTACATAAACAGTAAAGCATAAACATAGGGATATTTGTAAATATACTCCATTTTGGGATATCCACATGTATTAGGTGTTTTACACACAGTTTCTATTACACATCTATTCTTCAAACATTTATTTACCATCTTTACTGTCACAAACACACATGGTTGGAAAAAATCAAACTTTAAAACCTGTATATGAAGCATCAGGTAAAAAATTGAAGGTAAACAAATCTTTTACTAACTATTGGAAATAATTACACTTAACAATAGGTGTGCATTGCTTTGATTGCAATCAACATGCAAAATTTTTAAATACTTCTCTTTAAGGCAAATTTCACAGTCTGTCTGTTCATTTATTTGTCCTTAATGATAATTGTTCACTGAATCGCTAATTTTCGAAGTAAAATTTTTGTAGTAATGATATGTTGAGATTATGTACAGATATCAGTCGAGTGCAAACTTATATCCTGGAAAATTGAATGGTTTTTGATGCATAAATCATAACCCTGGTCTCGCCTCATCTAATAAACTCATATATCTACAATTTATACATTCTGTGGCTTCTCATAAATGAATTACCATTTATTTGAACTTATTAATCGTTTTAAGTATATGATAACCGTGTCACCGCCAACACTGCATACATTTTGTCTCGTATCGTTACAGTCATCTCATCACTATCCAGCCGTGTGGTAGTATGGTGTAGCCAGTAGTATGGGGTGGTATTATATCAGCCCAGACCAGACTGTCATATCAAAGAACACAAGGACGTTCTTAAATGTTTCTCAGAAAAAGATGAGCCACCCTTTATCTACTATATAAGTAGTAAATAAATGTATGCAAAGTAAATTAGAGTCATAATAAATATGTAATACTGCTGCTGATATGCATTACATTTTTACACTACATATATCATATAGCCATATTACATTTACATTACAACATAAGACACCTTCCCTTACCACCACAACCTCTACCACTACCGCTTGCTCTAAAGATGTTATAATAATAAAAAAAATAATAATATTGTACTAAAATTCTATTCACGGCTGCTTTAGAAATCTTTTATGAATGGAAACTGCATTACTTAAAGCTAAACAAGCAGATTTCAACATCTACCTACGTGTGGGTTAATCTAATCAATGAGATCATTTTTATTCCTTAAGTCACTATTTGTACAACACCTACTTGTACCGGAATATAAGATAAATATGGAAACTGCAACTTTAACTTTCAATCTTTATATTCCTGGATACGATGTTTCATTAATTTTATTTGCGCACAAAAAAGCATTACGTAGGCATATTATAATTATATACGTAATGGTTTGTTGGTTGTAGGCAGTTTTGTAGTGGTAATACTAATAAGATGCAGAGAGAGTCTGCGTAAATATTTTTAAATTCATTTTATGTGCGAGGACATTGGAATTATGGTAGCGAAGGGACTTTTATGGAAATGGTAAGCTATTTAGCAATTTGGCACGTAGACTCCCACAAGTTATTCTGAAGAGACGACGACGGTAAGTAATTTGAGCTCTTTTGTTGTGGTGGACACCACACTATAGATTAGGGATTACACTACGCACAGTTTCTTATTGAGTTTCTAATGAGCTCTGATGACGAATGATGATTGCTCCCACAATTAATAACTCACGTTGCATCTGTGCAGTCCAAAGCAAAAGGATATTTTCCGAATTCCTTGAACAATAAGTAACCTTTCTCTTTTATGGACTCACATCACATCAGTTATTTGTATTCACGAATGCACGTATTATGTATGCACTCGCAGTGTATCTCTGTAGATGATTGTTCGCATATGTTCTTCTGCCTATTCTATTCTCTAAGATTTGTCTAGTACTCCCATTGCATTGTTACGCTGCTCCAAAGATAAGTTGCTAAGAATTCTTCTTCTTCTTCCTATCCCAGTCAGCCAACAACAAAGTCAAGCCAAGTCATCTCTCTCTTTTCTATATCATCGGCTGTAATAAATTTGCGATCTTTCTTTCGTATGCAAATTATAATAGCTTTCCATATTTCATCTTTTTTTCGTTGACTGCCTCCCTCTCGTCTTTTTATTCATTCAACTCAATACAATCCAATGCAATGTCCACTGCTATGTGTCCATTCCTTCTTCTGCGTACTCACACAACGCATATACAAACTACAATATAACCAACACCACCTTAATCATAATCATAAGCAATAGAGCAGGGAATCCACGGCTTTGCTATCTTCGTCTTATATCTTTCTTTCTGGGCTCTGTGATGTCAGATGATGTGATGTGCACACACTTACAATTACAGCACATAAGTTACTTCCAGTCAACTACACTGGAGAGTGTAGTCTATGTCTATACAGTCCCAAACCCTAAATTAATTGTTCAAGGTTCATTCTTGCCAAATTCTCCCTTTATATAAATATTTAGTATAAATATCTAATTTTTCTAACTACTTAGAAAAATCCCATTCTTTTTTTGACATTTTCCCTTACACAGCACTGGTTTCGTTACTGCTACTATCACTTTTTGGTTTATTTTGGGACAATCTGGTCATTAATATTATTTGTTAAGCACAATTTTTTATAATTCTGAACTAAATACTTGATGGCAATTTTGGGGGTATCAATTTTTTAAATTCATTTAACTCATGTAATGATCATGCAAAAACACCTCGGTTTAACAAGAAATAACGATTTATTTTTATTGCAAAATTATGTAGCTGTCTCACCTAATACTATCTATAATAATATGTGTTTATTGCATACAATCTAACTATTTCTCAAGCAGCCACCTAAATAAAATATTATAATAATAAATTCTTTCATCATGACTGTTTGTTAGATGTTATTATTGTAAAAGGGATCCTTTAAATACATACATGGTACATTACATAACACATAAGAATATTACTTGTTTGAGTACAAAGAGCTGAAGTTCAAAGTTTTGGTTTAATTAACGTGTACATTTACATGAAGATTTTATGCACAAATAACATAGTACATATTACATAATAGCAAAATCAGGAAGAAGAATCATAAGATTACGCTGCAGAATCTATAGAACAACTGTGTGAAGATTGAAAGTATATGATTAAAATTACTGAATGTTAATTTATTCCCAGCACTTGAAATTTTCCAGGATTTGTAATCCCTGTTAGGACCACAATATGACTCTTCTAATGTAGCATTAAATTTACACCATACACTACTTACATAGATTGCCATAGATTTCCTATGAAAGTTCTGAGAAGGAAGACATACCAAGGGTAGGAGGTTTAAGTTTATATATTATGTGAGCATAGGAATTATTACATGCATAGGTCCATTATTACTTCCACTCTTCAAGCGTTGATATTTATGTGAGCCACAATAATAAGATATCTTATTGCAAAGCTCTGAACATTTTTAGTGTAGGTATCTGTAGTCCAAGAAGTAAGTAACGAACAACAAGAGTGTCTTCTGCGGGTCTGTTGTTGTGTTGGAGTATCTATTGGTTTATTTTACACACACAGTACCTAGTCTTATGTCTGTACAATATAAGAACCATTAGCAAAGCTAAGCCAGATAGCCAAATGGTGCAATAAATCAATTGCACACAATTATGAATAGCCATCGAGTCGAGCACAGCATTTAACTCGCACTTTAAAATACAAATCTTCCTGAAGAAATGACTCCCTCATCGCAACCGTAACTGTGTGTAGTACTCACAGTACCCTTTCTATATAATAATCATCTAGGTATGTACGTGCACAAAGCTACCTTGGATGTCTACTATGCATATTAACATTAACAGTACAACATAAACTATATAAAAATTTAGTAAGGAGTAAAAGAAGCAGGAGCAGAAAAGCATCCGCAGATAAGGCCGTTTGGCTTTTGACTACTATAATACTACTACAAAAGAATCTTCTATAAGTTGCAAGCAAGGTCTCATAGCTCATACTTTGGAAATTATGACTCGCTCATCTTTTGCCCATCGAATTATTACTTACTGCATTGCGGCCCAACACAAACGAAGAAAAGCAAATAGGTAGTAGTAGCTCAGGCTGATATACATATAATATAAGTAAGTGCATGTGTGTAGTAAGAAGATGAAGAGACGAAGAAAAAAACTGTAGCTGTAATATCAGAGTAGCAATATAGAAAAGTAATAATATGTAAATCACTGTATATATGAATAAGAACGAAATGATTACAGTACATGAACAATAAGTTAAGAATGAATCCATTGAATTCCCATTGAACTTTATTTCACTTGATTTCCCCCTGGTTTCATTCCATATTATGTGAGTGAGATACGTACAATTAATGAGGCTCACAAGAATATAACAACAGATGATCACTTCCATTGTAATTCCATCCATCAACCAACCTACCAACAACACAGACACACAAAACATTCGTACTTTATAGTACTACCTACTCCAGTCTACTTGCCAATTTGGACTCATTGATACTACGGGAAGTAGTTATTAGCCAACGAATCGCTACGTGCAATGCATCATGCATTACATAAGCACAACTATAATAATCATCTTGCCATATCCTTTCTAACTATAAACCCAGTCTTACACACGTATTATCTCAAATTCCTAATACAGTGTACAAAATACTAGTAATACTAATACAGGGTTGTATTAACTCTTCTCAGCCGAGTATACTCTTTCATTTGCTTTACTTTACCTGAAGACACAACACAAAACTGTAGTACAACAACCAACACGTAAAGGTACTCCAGAATATTAAATAATAATGCCAGGGTGCAGTGTAGTATTTACAATTAGTAAATGTATAATATGAGAAAGTGTGTGTCTGTGTGTGTATCATCATGAAATGAAAAGGTGATAGGGCAAAAGGTACACGGCAAGATGATGATGTTCTATCATTCATTCCTATATATTATGTAAATGCACACAGCGTTATAATTTCCATGTAGCTAACAATAAGTAGAAGCTTTTTATTTCAGTTCAGAAAAATTCTAGCTTTATGTATGATACAAAAACATAGCTTACTATATAAGACATGGACTGTATGTGGGGCTTCTGCTTCTACTGCAAACAACTACTGTGTACAACAACTCCCTCCTTGTACATAGGAATACAGAAAACTAACAATAACTCCTAAGTGTATTCGTTCCTTGTATTAAGTAGTATAGGTAGTAGTAATGTATATGATGTGAGTGTGTGTATTTACATAGGTACAAAAATATACATGGATTGGTGCTGCCTTTAACGTCCGCATAATATGATGCGATGATGATTTCGTACATAAGATGCGAAAAGGTATTCCTTGTTTGTGAGTTAAGTATAAGATATCTTGAGTTGGCTATCCTGTACACGCTATTGTGTTTGTAAATCTGCTAAAGAAAATAGTTTCGCATTTTTTCCGTTGAATTACATTACACGAGAGATAAGAGTGGAAATGGCTATCAAGTATGGTAGTTTAGATGTTTTGTGTTGTAGCATCGTGAGATAATAGGAATCTTTTGCACTGATGTGACGTGATAGCACTAGGATACACAGAGAGATGTTAATGTTCGTATGTTCTTAGTGTTTAGTATGTACATGTGCATATCTTGTGTTGGTATATTCAAAACTCTGAAGACAGAGCACGACTTATTTTGCTTGTTGTTGCGTTTACTTTGGATTTGTTCGAAGAATGATTTATTGTTTGGACTCAATAATTATTGAGAGGGCTACCCCCATAAAAACTTGTCAGGAGTTTCAGAGTTTCAAGCTCAACACAAAATGAGACTCTTATCAGTCCTCCCGATCTCTGCTTCTCGAAACCATCAATATACAAAACATAAACTCATAGACGCATACTACAATGTATTTCAATTCCGTGATAAAATTCATATACAGTGTACATACACAGGCACACACACAATGAAGCATTTACTTACTATAGACAGCAATTACACGGTAGAGAATTCATAAGAGATAATATTCCAAAGCAAAGCTGTAAAAGTAAAGTCATAATATACAGAGCAACAAAGTAACTAAAGAATAAACAAGGCAAGTCAAATGTAAAAGGAACGTAGGTATAACTCCGTGCAAAGAGACTTTTGTCCCATCAATAAGCAATAAGGCTAGACATGAACATAATACAACTGCATTTAGCATTGTTATAATAGCAAAGATGAGAAATTCTGCGTGTAGCTTGGCTGTAGATTATTGTTAGTGTACATATCATGTCCTGTCACATTCCTACACATATTGTGTCATGTCAAAATAATATACAGAGCAGAAGATACAAGATCTGTGCATTTAATATACGCTTCGCTATAATATAGTCCTGCAATGTGTATTGTGCATACATTACATATATTATCGTGAAGAGGAAGACAGTATAGTGACACAACGAAAACTAAAACCAAAACAAGACTTGCCAAGACTAGTAAACTACTCTTATAACAATAGCTAGTAGATTCAAGCCTCAAAGATTCTTCGCAGTCTCAGGCTTAGGATTTCTTCCTATTGTATAAGTTGTTGTTGTTGCTATAAATGTTAGTCACTCGTCTTGTGCGAATTGCCATTTTACTTTAGTATACGGTATTGCTCGGTAGGTAGTATTTGTATAAGTAATAATATGTGAAGTACAAGAAGAGAAAAATATGTTTTTGTGCTATGTGGGACAGAAAGGCTTGGTATTTGGCATTTGACATGAATATATGATGGGCATTTGTTTTAGAATTATAGGAAAGAGTCGCCATGAATCAGAATCGAAATCAGAGCTCCATCAAAAGAATATGAGCTATTGCTAATTCCATTCTGTTTGAGTGTTCTTATGAATACATTGCCTTGGAGAAAAGATTCATAAAATTCTATCTAATCCGAGCTGCTCTCTCTGTATATGGTCAGTATTAAATTACAATTTATTCAAGAACCTTTTGCATCAAAGCGAATTCACAATAACTCACTGCTCTCGTCCTGAACATTACTCTATTCCCATTCTAAATAGCTTTGGACATTTGCATTTTTAATTTTCAACGTTATGCTACATGTAGCATATTAATACAAATACTTTCGTCAGAATAATATTATTATACTTAAGTACTTATAACCAAATGAATCTCCCATTATATCATGTACTGTACCTGAAGAAAGGCTCTTATAGACATTCGCCAATTCATACATACATGAATAAACGCTACAGACCATGCTACGCTATTTAATTAAACGAATACAAATACTAATACAAATCCATCTATAGAGTCAAAATTTTCACAGATAGTACCTGTATTATATAGATATATTAATATAGAAAAGTGATTTAAAACATTTTTACGAGCGTAACTGTGTATCAATTGAAATGACTGAAAACATTAAGCATTATGTTACACACTTGACTCTAAATTAGGAGAGAATCCATGTAGTAAATCAGCGAAGAAAGATAATTTGATTTCCGGAGTGGGAACAGTTTTAGGTTGTTTTGATTATCAATATTCATGGACTGACTCGTACTATGATGAATATATGGAGTCAAAGAAAATTTCATTGGGCAATTTATAATTTGGGAGGATCGTGTGTGCATAAGGTACACGTACATGACAATGTTGTATTTGCAGTGAATATTTGCATTCCTTCCCGAGTTGAAACGACGATGATGAAACGAAAGTCGGGACCAACCCACACACAACGCTTCGCATTCTAATGCATTTATATGTATCTCACTGTGAGCACATAGCTCATTCTCATAACATGACTCCACACAGATATGACTTCAAAAACAGAAAAGTCAAACACTCTCAGTAATGTAATATGCATTTACCTATATTTATGTACACATCTTATATACTATGGAAATAATAATGATAATAATAATAGGAAAACACACATCCACAAGAACTGTTGTGGCTTTACAGCACGAAAATCTAACAGGTGTTATGTTACTTGAATACCTGAATCCATTATAATAATAGACTACTACTAGCTAAGACGCGATTCGATAGATGAGACGAGTATACTCTCCGCTTCAACTTTAACATGGACGGACTTTTAAGAGATGCTCTGCTAAAGAAAGGATTTTCCTTGACATGAGTGACATGACAGTCCACAGCCAAAACATAACCTGGGAGCTTGGGAGCATCACATCACTGCAGTCTAATATCCCATGTCTATATGTTTACTATAAAAGCTATTATGGCTTAGATGTAGATATTTTTCCAAAACAAACTTAAACCAAGAATGTACATTCAGTTTAAGTGTACAATTCACCACTACTCGTGTGTATAAGGAGTTGTATGTATATTATGTAACACAAGTATTAGTAGTTACTGTAAATAGTAAATTCATAATATTCTACAATGTTCGATGTAATCCACCTCGGCTTTCCCACACAAGGTAAAAAACATTTTTCAATTAAATTGGATGGGACGCTGTCACGGTGTTTCTCAACAGATTACTATTTCTATTATAGGAATGACGATGAAACCTTTTGCTCTGGCTGTCTGTTACATACATCAAGAATGCATGAAAACTTTGTACTTACATAGCTTCAGTTTTATATATACACTACATACACAATCATTTACAGAAGATAACCTACACTGTTACAAATACTGGCAATAATGTGCTTCGTTATTTATACTAATGGAACCGTAATATTACCTTTTCACTTTTTCGTTATGTTTTAGATGGTTTAGCTAGCAAGGTGTACAAGGTAGTACAGTAATGGGAATTGTCGCAAGATATCAGGTCAAAAACTAGAATAGATCATAGTGAATTCGAGTAAAACTGAAAGGATGACATTATGACACATGATACTGGCACACATGACGGAAAGCTTCGAGTCACATGTGTCATTTTGACGAATGACATTTTTCGGCGTACCAAATAATGCGACAAGGAAGAATAGTAGCAGCTTCATCTGTAAAGTGAACTGATTTGCTTTCTTTACAGATCTACAGAATCCGAGTAAAGGCTATAAGTTTTATTTACTGTTTATACTTACATTTTCCTCGTGTCGAATATGGAAGGTAGTTCTGATATTACTATTATGATATTATCAGAATGAATTACTCTTTGTTCAACCCTACTTACATATCCACATTATAATGTGACTTTTGTAGTGCTTATACTTATACTTACAAATACATAATGTCTGGCCCTTGCATAGAAAATGTTGCAGCATACGTATTGTACGGTAGAAATAATTTACCTATGTATATAATGTCCTTGGGTCTTTTTGTCATTTTCTTATTATCACTTCACACATGACACACTTATTGTCGCCTATTCTTCTTAGTCAGACTCTTCGTACATTATTACCGTGATACTTAGCTGCTTTTAGAAGGTAGGCATCTTTGCTTCATTTTCCTCAACTCAACCAGATACATTATTTATTTACTCAAATCCCATTCACATTTATCTCTGTCCGAAGGGAATCTCAAATGGGCCATTACGAAATAAAAGTACAAGGACTCTGTCTCCTCTCAGCAGCTTATTTACTGTATTTACCCACCTCACCTTCGTTCCCATTCCGACTTCACATTCACCATTCATTCCATCCTCACACAAAACATAACTATCATCAACACTAAAAACAGAAACAACACTTTTTTTCTCCATCATATTTATTATTTTTGAATTTTAACATTTACAGTATACAAAGTACCTACAGACATGTACAGGTATAGGTGTCTCATCTCGTAATACTAATAATATTATGTGGCTATAGCTTTAATGTATTCTAGTTGCATCATAAGGCAAGTCAATACAAAATGACACCAAAAATTGAGGAAAAAGTGCACCATGGCCACTCTGGAAAATAAGAATGTAATATTACACTATCATGGATATTATCAGTATCACGAAATAGTAATATTATGTAGCAGTAGTGTCTCACGTCTCACCCTCTGTATCAAAGCATATTATCTCATCATTCCATTTGTTTCCTTAAACCTTTCTGGTTGAGCTGAATTTAAAACTTTGCTATGAGCAGTACAGTCTGTACGCTAGGACACTAACTTTTTGTACTGCTAAGGTCAGAGTCATAACAGATAATTTAAAGCTAAACAAACTTTACTAAGACACTTTATCGTATCTCTCAATCTTTGAAAACTATAAGTTCGACTTTGCCTTCCCACTCATTTCTTCCGTAAATGAGAAAAGAAATAGTAAATTAATGCTACCAGGGATTTTTTGGGCTTTCATTGCCACACCAAACCCAAAAACCACGCCATCCATTCACTCATACCCATCATCACACCAACCAACATGATCATCTCTCTCGCCTCACCTTCTCCAACCAATTTCCACTGATAGATATTTAGATAGGAAAAATTAAACTCAGACTTTCACACTAACTCCACTAAACTCATATCTCAGTCCCTATTACGGACAGGGATGGGACGGAAATCTCACGTAAGAAAAGTACACCCGAAATAAAATTACATTCGAAAATACACAAGCAGAAAAAAATCTTTATACTCTCTACTTACTCCTACAAAATACAGACATTAATGGAGGGAACTATTGTTAGCCAGCTAAACTAATCTTTGTACATTTAATAGTGCAGGAAGGAAAAAGTAAAAATACACACAAAGACCTGTGTGTCTGGAGAGTTCATTTACTAAAGAACGTCTGAGAAAGAAAACACAGGAATTAGTATATCAAATATAATCAGATTCTTATACCGCTTGCAACTTACACTCACACGCTGGCACACAAAGAAAAATCCTGTGCACATTGTATAATACATTTATTCGTATCTATGTATAAAATAATTTGACTGTATAATATATAGTCACAACGTTACAGCACTTTTTTCAATAAGCAACAAGCACCTGTTGTCTGAGCTTGACTGTTACCTTGTGCTATACTGTACAGAATTGCAGAACGTCTCTCGCCATGCTAATATTGTATTTTAAGCTGTTTAAGCCTATTATTGTACATACACTACACATATCTAGTACAAATATTACACAGTGTATGAAAAGAATATAAGAGTAAAGTGAATGTGTGTCTATGTGTAAGTGTATATGCATGTGTGTTAGATAAAGCAATAAGAGATGTGTAGCAGTGATGTGAGATTGCAGACTGTCTCAGATTGTAATACTTTTGTGTAATGCATTATATAGGTAGAGTGAGTGTACTGATCACACAGTAAGAAAGAAACGTGTACACATCGACCTATCCCCTTGACCCCTCTGCTCAGACTATCTCCATAAATTTCAAAAAATGTTTCAGACTTGTAATTTATACTGCGATTACGCTGAGAAAACTCTGGCCAACTTCACTGACTACAATGCAACACAATCTCTGTACTGTATACCACGAGAGATATATTACGAGTAGTGTGCACTTACTGTATGCACTTACTCCAATTTATACCTGTAGTGTAGTGTACAATGGACCTATACGATATCAGATATAAACGAACGTCCACGACGACAACGCTAACTAAGCTAACAATACAACTTTAACTCTTAAAAATAAAATCTCATCTTCCACAAACTTTTCTAAAGATATACACTAAGGTGAGTTCGTCGTCTCTTTGCTCACAATATCTTATCCTTAACTCACACATACACACACATTGTACAAAATTAGTATTATCCAATCTCTCCACCTAACATTCACTTGCATATCTCACTCTTCTGCATGCTTCGTGTCTGTATTTGGTTCACTGTCAGCACACTGCACTGCACTTGTACGTGTAAAAGACAAAATCTATCCCATATAGCTACATTCTCTTATATAATACCTTTACGCTATGAATGATGCATACTAAGTAATAATAGCTAAGGTATATGTGTATGGAGGCCACATTGTATTGGTGTATAAAATATACAGTACCAACAACACTTTAATAACACGAACAAAAAGTGCCTATGCTATTCCTGAGCTGACCCTCCCATTATTGTTCCATTGATTGAATTATTTTGCCATGCTGTAGCCAAGAAAAGAAGATACATGAATTCCCAATTTTCCAAAAACAATGAGCACCTATGAGAATCCATACAAAATCCAAAGCAATCGATAATACTAAAATATTACCACATCAAAACACATTCTAGCACGTAAAGGCAGTACAACCTTAAGATTTAAAGCATCCCTTCAGTGTATTGTGCTATTTATACACATTTTCTATGATACCCAGACAGTAATAAAATGTGAGAGAATTATTGAAATTAAATATGGACACAGAGACCTCAGCACGACACAATAATGCCTTGGTTCATGTAACAGTTCAGGTTGAAGCCAGACTCACGCAATGAATCCGTGTACACAGCATTTTGACTTGAGATATCATATCACTAACCGTAAGAGTGTATTTTCAGTTGCCCATTGTGAATCTGTATGTAGAGGAATATAATAATAGAAAAAATATCTATTTAAGCATTCATCGGAGTGGGAGAGTGGAGAGGATCGGTAGTGTACATTATAGGTTAAGAGGTAAGAAGGAAACGGTTGTTACTTCTTGTGGAATGCAGTGCACCACAACCCACAATGTTTCTCGGCAGTGGACGTGAAGTGGACTTTTCTCATAATTTACTGCGGACTTAAAGAAGTTCGGGAGCCGAAGAAGTAGCGGCAAGGCAACGGCAATATAATCTAACCCAAACCTTAACCTCCACCCTCAACTCACAAATTACTCGCAACTACATCAAAAACATCCACGCATACACAATTCAAAGATGCCTTATCCTACCATTTAAATTCTGTACTACAAATAATATGTACAGGTACCTATAAAGGTATATTGGTGTGGTATAGCATGAAACATTATTCACATGTTTTTATCTACTTTGAAAATTAGTGGACCTAGGTGAAACATCTCACGTACAGCATTTATGTACGCACAGTCTTTCTTTCCTAATAAATTGTCATTTTTTCTCCACATATTATTCTTGGCACTGTCCGTATCGATTTCTCGCATGTATAAAGGCAATGCTTCTTTCTAAACATTAAAAAAATAATTCCCAGACTGAACGACAAAATATTACTACTAGGAACAACGCACTAGTAAACAACAAGTGTGGAGCAAAATTAAAACCGTCTGCTGGTAGTAGTAGTTAGAAAAATGAGTGCATGTTACGTTGATATATGAACTAATTCAAAGTGTACTCTATCTGTCTACTTAGGTATACAAAATCATCAATTTTATTGCACTATGTGTAGTAGTACTAAATAAAATGCTCTATATATACAAAGTACACACATTGACGTTTGCACACAACTAGAAGTGATATCTTATAATGCAGAAACTGAGTGCATGGAATGAAAACAGTGTCTAGGTATGTACACATTATCCAATCCACAACATGAGATGCAAAGTGCAGAGACCTGATTGACTTGCTTTGCTTTGCTTAGGAACATTTAATATGACGAGGACTCTCACACATCACACTCACAAGACAAGACTAAAGCAGCTGTTGATGCTGCTCCTTGTAGTTGGTTTACGTGATGTTACGTGCAGATGATGTGTGTGTGTTTGTAGCATTTAGTAAGGTAGTGTTATTCAGTAGTGTAATATAATGTGTACTACGTTGGAGGGTAATAATTTGGCGAGAAGCCGATAATGATGTGAATGGCTGGTGTTGTGTTGTGTCAAGTCGTCAGAAATGATGAGAGTCGAGAATCTGCTAACGGTTCTCTGCATTGTACGTTACTCATTGCTTGGCAGTCAGAGTACCAACACACAAAACATCGACCAACACACACAACACAACACAATGATCAACTTGAAAATACTCAATCGTACTTAACTACCTTGTACAGACAGATACCGTAGTCGTAGTTTAATTTAATGCAATTTAACGTACACTGTATTGTGTGTGTGTGCATTGCACTACCATAGATCATGATGCTACTATGTACTATAAGACCTTACTACAATACTACCAAGTGCAATTCTACATACACGAGATCTGCAAGTAGCATAGGTATACAGATATATGTATGTACTTAGGTATTAAACATCTTTGTACATAAATGTACTACTACTAGATACTATGTACTACTATAAAATAAGTGCTGTAAAAACAGTTACTCCCTACTATACCATTTATTACTGCTTACCACCACTACATACTAATATTGTAGTGTGATGCAGAGAGAGATAGCCGTGGTATTCACTTGTAAGTGTGTGTTGCAAAAATTGCATTGAAAGATGGAAAGACAGTGAAATACTCTCAGGTTCATTTGGTTCAGAGATGATGGTGAGCATATACACATTGTAATAATATAAAAGACTTGACCAAACATTATGATTGCCATTAGATTCACTACTACAAGTACACCACTACTACTGCAATAGTGAGCTCGATTACCATAAGACGCTGCTGAAACTGTTTCTGCATTTCTTTCATCTCGATCTCATTCATCTTATTTTTTACAATCACAAAATACACCCGAGTCTGCCAGTAGTATTATTGCATTTTATATACATATACATATTATGCGTGTAGTGTATGAATGCTTGGTATGCATACAGATATTTACACAGATTCATTCCATCATCCCCGACATTTTCTTCCCATTGATTACTGTTACAATACACATACATTGTACATACACTCACATACTTGTACTTACAATACATAGTAACACAAAACACGTAATCATACAGTATAGAATTCCACATGGGTCTTAGAATAATATAATATACGGGCATGTAGCATAATAAAAGAACATGTACACAAGCAATCCAAAAGCATATTCTACTGACAGAATGCTAGATAATGGCAATGGTTATAGTCCGAGAGAGATGCAGCGTAATCAACCAGAGAATCACATCACCTTTCAGCTATATACAACAACACAACACACACAACTTAAAGTTGTTGCAAGAAGCAAAGACAAGACCGAGGCAATCGACCAACCCACATTGCATTAACTCTGATTGTAGGTTGCCATTGCTCACATTTTTTTCTTTTTTAGTTATTTTCCACTTCCCTATACAATGCTCAAGAGTTAGCTGTAGAAAACAAACCGAACTTTGTAAAAGAAGCTGCGAGCAGCGGTAATAATTGTAATTTGCAAAAAAATCCAATGTGTATCTATTGTGTACTGTGATGTACATGAAACACAGCTCAAAACTTGTTGCTGTATGCATGCATGGCATTTTACTATATGTGAGTGTGTTGTGTAAGTAAAGTACAGTGTGTGTGGTGTTTTTCTATTTTGTGGTAGTTTTACTTCGGAGGATTGTATTCTTCAGAGATATACATACATGCTACACGACACAAGGCACTAAAGCAGACAACACGGTAGTTTATTATCTCATAGACCTTAAAAGTACTGCGAGAGGATTGTATGTAGTTAGGTGTGTTTAGCGTTCACAACAACAACGTGCCAATTTGACGAAGGTGAAGGTAGCAAGGAAAAAAGCATAGCGCACCGGGTCATTCAATAATAACGTTTCTCACAATCACATTCATTATTTACATTGCTACTATTTACTACACGTACTTATAGTAGTGTACCTACATACTAACACCACAGTCCCTGTACTCTGTACATACATTTGAATTCTCCTAATAATCTTATTATTTATACCTACTATACACATACTTACTTGTACTTGTATGTAATAAAATGTATGAGGAAAATAAAGAATCATGTCATGACGTGTATCACTAGGTATTGCTCCTCATTGTTTGGAGAGATTAGCTCAATCACATCTCAACGCTCAACATCACGATCACGAGCAACAAATTATTATTTACAATAAACTAGAGTAGTGGAATAATATGAATGATCCGTGTGTGAATGACGAGGGGAATTGCTTCAGTCAGATGAGAATTCAGCTGCCTTATTTCTATACTTTTTTCTTATCATTTTCAATCCTATACTTAATTCTTACACATACACAATTTGTGAACAAATGCTGCAGGGAAATCTATGAATTTATTTCGCTTATTGACAAAAATATGTTTTTTATTGCAATAAACGAGAATTTAATAAAAGCATTCACACACTATATATACAAAACAGGCTAAGTATCTAAGTAGTTAAGTACATACATAGTAAAGTACCTACATAAATTTTCAACTGCAATCCCAACTGCAACCCTTTGTCTAAATTGAAATTTGTCAGTTAGAAACTCTTTAATCTAAACACGTTATACTAAATATATATACGAATTTATACATTACAAGTAGGTTACCGTATGTATTGAATTTGTTGTATTTTATTTTTGTGTACATAAGGATGTGCATCTTGAGTGCATGCATACATATTATAAACATCATTGTAAAATAGTACCTACTTAAATAGTATTGCTTAACTGTGTGTAGAACAAGATGCATTTATGAAGTCGTTTTTAAGTGAAAATTGAAGTGAAAGTTGAGTTTGGTGTATACTCCTACTGTTTATAGTATTGATGAGGTAGATGGACTTATATAGGAGAGCTACTGAGCGTCTCTTTTGTATCAAACTGGAAAAGATAAATAATGATGTGATGACGGTATGTTGTGAAATGTAAACAATAGAAAATGTGATGATGATGATGAAAAAAGTGAGTAAACTGGAAATAGGAGCAGAGCAAGTGAATTTCAGTTGAGTAAAGTAAACTGGTCGACTTTGAGAGTAAAGTGGAGTTGTATTTACACGTAGTGTAGTAGTAAGTAACCGTATAGTCTGTGATGCTGTGATGAGTCTCGTTTAGGGTGTACTTACTGTACTACTACTACTACTACTAACATACCACTACTATCTAAATACATACAAAGTAGTAATAGTTAGTATATATATTGCAATAGTAGTGTCTGTGTCTGTATCCTCCATGTGTACTTACGTAGTTCTTGTATAGAGCAAAGAATGGTAGAGACTCACAGCACTTGTGAATGGGTAGGTCGGAAACAACTTTTTGAAAATGGGTTTAAGGAGAAAAACCTGCTGGATCATCATGACTTGCTTTGCTTTGCCTTTGCCATTGCACAACAACCAAGTCTTGAACTAACTCACACAAAGTGTACATCTGTGTGTATCAAACTATACACGACTACTCTCCTTATTCCTCTCTATAAGAATAATAGGCGAGAGATTGTGTTATTCAATGCTAGGCTTTCTTAGGCTAATATTATTATGTATGTCTATGTGTACAGTATTGGATCTGGTTTCGAAAAAATATGAATGAACAACTTTTTTCATTCAACTCCTCCAAGTGATCATTCATAAGAAGACCAACACCAAGAAAACGCTCGGACAATTCACTTTACCATTTGGTTTACTCCACTGTACTTATGGTCGCGAGCTCCGAGACCAGCTCACCCTCACCTTATTCTTCTTCCACTTCTTCTTTTGATTACCCGACTGGACTGACATGGTTTTACTTATATAACACAACAAGTGCGACCTTCCCGTTCACTACCGTAGGACTGCACGAGTTCACTTCAAGTTAGTCCTGTTCCGTCAGACCAAATCCATTCTAACCAATTAATTTATACCACTTCTGGAATTCAACAACATTGCATATACACACATCCACAATACAAAGCAAAAATATAAACTTGTATGTCATTTAATGCTGATTCAAAACAAAATTAAAATACATTACTATAGATTGTAGGTTCTAAGTTGTCAGCTACGTCAAGCAAAAGCTCAATTTAAAAATATTCCCTATACATTATAAGTACCAATACATAGATACCTACTATGGATAATGACATATGAAATTTAATGTTAGAATTTTTATACCTTGAAAATTTAGTTTCTTATTTTTTTTATAGCCGACACAGATGAATGTACCTACCTGAGTATAGTTGTTTCAAGTGTATGTAAGTATAAAGGTAGTATTATGGATACGTATTGTATGGATTTGCTAACCAGTCTAAAGCGCATTGTAATTATTTCCCTATTGTGCCATTGTTGTTGGTTTTGAGTTGTAGACAGTGTGTGCTGTAATAATTGTATTTTATAGTACCTAATGCATTCAATAAAAGAAGCGACATTTATTGTCACTGCCTAGAATGCGAATGGAGTCTAGTGGCAGAGTGAAACAAAATGATAAGAGAAATTATTTTCCTGTCTGCGCTGCAGGATGACGTCCTAATTTTTTGCGAGAGTCAAGAGAGAGACTTAAAATGAGTATTTATGTGAGTGAAAGAAAGGACCACATGCAGACCAAAAAGCCAACTGTTCGCGTTTTATTTATGTTGAGCTGATTGTGACCCAACTGCGAGCTCAACCATTCTCTTACACTGTGTGTGTATAAACTGTACATCACAAAACAAATTGACCATCCACAGAAAGCCAAAGCTATAGCTATGTGATATTAGTATTGTGCTGCATTACATTTCTAGAAATGGACTGGCACTGCCGAGTGCCGCGACTTACTACTGCGACCTGCGACTCGCAAACTTACAACTTACGATCACTATCTCTTCAACACATGTGTTTCCCGTGGCAAAGATGTTTACTGTTTACACAGCTAGTAAACTAAATAAACCGTAGTAAAACGGGTATAGTAAAGTGGTGGAGACATGTAGGAACCTTTTTACGCCCTTGACCAAATTGT
>JAQFYB010000767.1:0-44168 GCA_034694085.1 Pogonognathellus longicornis
ACCATTAGTAACCATGTTTAGCGTTCAAAGGTCAAAACGAGAGGAACTATATTCCTCCGCCTGGGATTTTTAAAGAAAGCCGCATCACCACATTGGTAAGATTCGCCTGCCGCTTATTCATCTGGCCGCATCCCTAGCTAATCGTTCACTGTGGAGTGGGGTGTGCAATACACTTCACAAGATTTCATAAGACTTTAAAACAAAGGGTGGAGCTGTAAAGTCGGCGAGCTGTAAAATCGCGAGCTGTGGTGTACTCGAGCTGTAAAATCTGCGAGCTGTGATGTGCACCGAGCTGTGATGTACGGGAACCGTATCTGGGGGACTAGTAGAGAGGTAGGACTAGTGCGACTGTTGTTAGTTAGGTAGTGAATTGTACATGTTAATAGTAGACACCTACTGCTTTTGGTTTGAATTGAGTATTATTCCGTATTCGTATTATTGCTCCTACTTTCATAGTGTTACATAGTACAATATATACATTGTAGGGCGCTTGTCTGTGTCTGTGTCTTTGTCGAGTTGCCTTCCTTGCTCTCACTTTGCCTGCAAAAAGATATAAATAAATAAGCCGTTCAATTTATAAAGGCTTTCTCCGCCAAAACATTCACATACATTCATATATATGGAGAATACAAATGTGCATACACATACAACATAAGTATCCCTAACAGAATAGTTATAAAATGTTTGCGTGTCTCTGGCGAAGAAATTGTGCAAGAATAAGATGGATGAGGCTAATAAGGGGAACTGAGGTGAACTCGAAGGGGAATTAGATAGCAGTGAAAGCACAAGAGAAAAAGCTACTCTCTCTCTCTCTCTTTTTCCTTCCTATCCTCTTTTTCTATCTGCATGTGTCTGTGTAGCTAATATAATTTATTATAATGCAATGTAAAATGACACATAAAGGAAAACGATTTCGTAACTATCGTATCGTGTATTCAAGTCGACGCTGGTTGTAGAAGTCCTAGTAGTTCATACTTCATCTATTCTCCGTGTACTCTTCTCCCTGTGCCTTTCTAAAACATTTTCGTTCTGCATGGCTTTTCTCCTCTTCTTCTTCGTCTTGGCTGTGTAAATAGAATTCCACTCTGAGCCCAACTCTGTGTATCTGATGCATGCCTGCCTCACCAACCATCATCGCACATTGTGCACTTGTAGACTCCGGAGCTAATACACAAAGTAATCACAGAACATGAGACGAGACAAATGAAACCTAATGTCTTTCTCGCCACTCCACTCCCCGTCTTAGTCTTGTCACCGCTTTAGACAAATTGCCCAGAAATCATTATTTTCATTATTAGCATTACATTATTCCACTTTTACACACATATTTAAACCCACTATAACATCCCCGCGTTATGCCTACCTACACATAGTATACTATTACTTTAATATTCTTGTAATTAGAATAGCGTCTCTTATGCATAGAATGTAGTACAATGTGTAGGATCCTATTACTAACTAATACAGAATATAAGGAGTTTCCATTATAATTATACCTTTGTAAAAGGAGTGTAAGTGTAATATAGTACGTAGATAATAATAATGATGGGGTTATACATAAAATTGTATATGGTGGGAGTGCTAGTGTATAGTATTGTTAATACTGTAAGGTTCTAGTTTACTGAATGACTTGGAGGAAGGAAAATTGTTGTTGGTTGTGTTATAAAATATCCTGTAGGTGTATGAAATTGCTTGTAGGATTTGATTGGACTTAGAAATTGCATTATTATATGAAATGAGTGAGCTACTTGCTCTGCTAGTAAAGTAATCCATTGTGATGGGAAAATTGAAAGAGGAAATATTAATAAAAAGACCATGTCAAGTGAGTTAATGGGATTGATTTTATGAATTATAGTCTTTGGCCAGAGTATTCCAGCGCCCATAATAACCTGGGGGCTATTTCCGAAGATTTATCTTCCGCTGAAGATTGTTTCCAACGGGCGATCACATCTAATCCTTTACACAATGGAGCACACTTTAATCTTGGAGTCATCTACATGTAAGTACAGCTTTCCCATCAAAAATTATTGTTTACACTCTCCAAGCTAAAAATCCTACTACACAAATTTCATACCATATTACACGGGTCACAGACAGACCTAAAGTTCTAGGAAGCTAGATGCAAATATAACCCATAGGCACTTGCATGAGATTTGATACAATGATACTGTCTTTATACTTTGATGGCTATAATGAATACAAAATTAGTTATAGTCTTGCTAATTCACAGTCAAACAAACAAAACTCTGCATAAAACAATGTAATGTGCCATCATAAAGGATATTTATTCACAGTTGTTTTCTACTATCACTTTCATTGTAACTATACACTACCTTGTTCATTGTTGTTGCTTTCAACCTTAGTTAGCTCTATTCTTCAGGCCACATACTCAATTTCATATTTTCATGCCAAGTTTTTCGGTTTCATCAAAGGCTCGTTTATTTTAAAGACAGATATTGTATACATTGTTTTCTACATAATTATAGGAATACATTTCTCAATGATGTAGTAGGCAGCTGGTGTGTTTCAAGTTTCAGATATGCCAAGATGCATAAAACACTACGCAACCGCAACCCTAGGTGATGAAAAGTAGGACTTTTGCACTATGATTTGCAAAATATACTTTGGGGCACTTCAAGGGCTTACAGTTGTCCTGACTACCATTTTCGTTTTTTATATTTAAACGAGTTTGGGATTTGTTTATTAGTCAACTGTCCCATTTCTTATTAATAAAGGAATGCCACTCTTCATCACCTGGGGTTGGGAAATCTTTAAGCACCTTGATAAATAAATATATTTATAAAACTCAATTGGTATGAATAGATATTAGAATTGTATACATAGCGTAGGAGATATATAGTGACTGGTGACTTAAAGATATCTGCATTTCACCAACCTCTCGGATGAAGTATTTTCGTTTATTCACGCATCCTTTAAATATTAATTAGAAATTAGAACTCTAATTAGAAATCATGTAGACATGTATCGACGATTTGGCCCCTCCATCCTCGATGGAGGGGCCAAATTGCCCTCCATCCTGGATGGAAATGTTAAATTGGACTAAAATTCCCGGTTTTCCCAATTTATGTCCATGTTTACTTGGTTGTCCCTAATTGTCACAAATGCCCTGTAACTATTCTCGACGAATTATTTTATAACCCACTAATGTAAAAAAGATTATATAACCCATTAATGCCCTCGGGGAAGGGCAGCCCTTTGCGCTTCCTACCCTATTTTCTCGAAAAAAGCCCGGCGGGCAGGGCAGCGCTTCGCGCTGCCCGCCCTCCAGGGAGGATGCAGGATAGCCTCTCCTGCCCGCCCTCCAGTGAGGATGGAGGTTTTTTACATTTTATGTAGGCCTGGCTGACAGTACCTACTTTCAATCAAATAAAGTCATCAAATCACATCAAATCTGCTCTGATCGTCTATACGACACTTTGTATAAGGTATACTCCTTCCAGAGCTCTAGCTTTTGAGCTTGAATTTTATTTTTATTAAAATTGTTATTTTCCCTACCTCTATTACAAGCGTAAGGTCAAATTACCTTGGTTGGCGCTTACTATCAATTAAGTCATATTTTACCAATCCATCCAATCCTATTATACCAATTTTATTTATGAGCACTATTGCTGTGCAGTAATGCATTAAACCAGCTACCAATTCCTTTAAGTAGGTATTATTTTTATGTGAAAACAATTAGGTGCTGTGACTCCAAGTAATTGAGTTTATTACCAAATAATCTCAAAGTGGGAATATAAGTGCAAACAACTGTATCATCATTAATCTCTATAATATCCTTATTGGCTTCTCTGTTTATAATTCTGGGATTACTTACGTAATCACAAGCTACAGACGTGTGCATAGGCCAATCTTCTTGATAACTGCTCTGCTAGCCTGTATGTCTATAAAATAATTCTCAGTTTGTGTAACGTGTAGCTGAGCACACGGCGTATTACTATGGTGGAATTATTTTTCCTCAACTGTCTAAACCTATCTCTGTTCAACAATAATGTGAATTGAGAGCATATAGAAGAGTGTGAAGTCCTAATCCTGTGTTTAGTTTAGATTTACGGAATTAAATCCGTAGTGTGCGAAATCTATCGTCGCGTGTGATATCATAATGATATTATGATCGCCTTAGCGCACATGAATATGCAGATGATAATTATGTCTACCGTAAATATTCTAATACAATGTCCCACTTCTATTGACTGAAATTATACATTGCCCCCACTTCTATTGGAGGCCCCTCTTCTATTTATTCTAGTCGACTTATTTACTATTTTAGGCACCATCTCGACCTAAATTACCTTCCACTACTTATTTAGTTAGTTAATTTTTCATTTAAACAGTAAATCATTGATATTGCATGACAGCTATCAATTTTATATTTGGTATCCCACTTGCATAAGAGACCCCACTTCTATTTGCTGAAACTACAATTTGACCCCACGTCTAATAGATACCCTACTTATATTAGAATATTTACGGTATATTACAAAACAGGGATACTATAATAATTTTGCGTTCCTTTTATTAACGTATGTTTTTGCACTATTTCGCCGTTTTTATCATAATATACGTTACACACATTTAAGTCTTGTGAAAAATATGCATTTTATCGATGTTAGTGGTATAGAGTAGTAGTAACTAAACTGGAACTCTTTGAACGAAACAACTTTTTCCAATGTAGTGCATGTAGTGATTTAACCACATAATATTTGTATATAAAACACGGCATCATATATATCCCAGAACGTAAGTGTATTCATGTATTCCTTGGCTACAAACGTAGTAGATTTACTATGAATTCGGTACCTATTGTATTGCACACAGCATACATATTTATGTGTTTTAGTATCATTCTCTCCACATTTGTACATATGCGTTCGTATGCACTTACGGTATTTTGTGTCAAAATGGATTTATTGTGAGATGTGACATAATGTGACGTGAGTGTGAGTGAGTGAATGAGAGATGTGGTTCAAATCTCATCATCATCCTGTTCAACTTTGCATATATGGTAATCAGAATGTATGTGGAATGTGTATTATATAAAGACTTTGAACTGAAATATATATATATATAACACTTCAGCACTTATTATTTCCTATAAAGAATCAAATATACTCAACCGATTCACAGTCCAGATCGCCTATTAAGACTCTAACCTTAGAAGTACAGGGCTAATGTTAAATACAGTCAAATTTCTCATATATAATATAATTCATCTGGATAAACCTCTTGTAAAGCAGTACCTCAACTTAAGGGAGTAACACTTAGTTACATACTCTAACCCTTTGAAATTTTAATGAAAAAAGTTCCCTGTTTGTGGTAAATTTCAGAGGATCCGCGGCAGTGGTTAGATTATGAAGGTTGGTCTTTTTTCTAAAATTAGTTAAAACTTGTCACTGCAAGGAGTATACTCACTCTATACCCCACTTTTTTCAGTCCTTCACTTCTAATCTACCCAAACTACGAATAATTTCGAGAAATATTGGGAGACTTTAGGAAAAACCTTAATTTACATGGACAAGGAAGAAGAAAAGTGGGGTATATAAATAGTCACTACTCGTTGTAAGTTACAGCTTGTAACCACAAGTGTTAACTGATTTTAGTAAAAAAACAACTGCATTGATAACCTAAGCCCTGACCCTGGGTTTAACAAATGGATTGACATTTCACCCCTAAATTCACACGTAATTATGTAACTAGTGTTGCTAACAGTAGTCATTTTGAAAGAAGGACGTACGGTCAAGCTAGTCTGTGTGACCTCGGTTGAAATTATTCGAAATTTTTCAAGCAGGTAGCCTTTGACATGTAGATCAAGTTTGAGTAGGGCACCAAGAAAAGCTACCGGACCTTTTGATCTCTGGGGGTAAATACATGGTCAATGTCAATGCACCATTCAATGTCTAATAATATTATTATTGGTTAGTTATAGTTATAAACATTGTGTATTGCCAAAGAAATAAAATATAATATTACAAATAACACAAAGAAATAAAATTGTTGGTATCGAAAGGAACAAAAAGTAAGGTGGACTTTGCGGCAGTGTAGGAAATTGGGTTTGAAAAGTGTGGATGAAGCTACGAGTTGCCCTGTAGGTGTTTAGTGGCTGTATTTGTGGGGAAAGGAGGAGAATATAAAAGGTTGTGTGAAAGCGATGAAAGGCACTATGGAGAAGTAGTATAGAATTGATCTAGTGGGTGAATGAAGAACGTAAAGCAAGTTTCTAATACACACACTTTGTAGTCTTTATGTAGTTTCCTTGGAGCTATGTCTATTCATTCATACAGATTTGCTCTCATCATTTATTGTATCTTTATATTCATTTATTCAAATTCTGAGCTCATCGCTCGGAGGCTGTCAACGATGCGGAACGATTGGATAAGTGACCGTTCTAGCGTGCAGAGAGAACTCCTCCAGTTTTGTTGGCTTATTGTTAGTCGTCGGTTGGTGGCTGTCACTTGCCGGCTGTCTTGTTTCTTCTTCTCCGTCCTTCTCCCTGCTCCATATACATAATATGACAAATATAGGTACGCACTACATGCATATCCATATAAGTATTATGCAACTATTAAGCCATGATTCCAAGTAATGTTTTAGATACTTACTCACTGACTGAGTACTTTGTAGCGCTACCGGTACCTACGGTGCTGTGATGTTGCTCCTGGTTCGGTGGCTACTGCACACGGCTCATATTATTTTTATTGCTCTGCCACATTCAGATTGGGCTGGGAATGTTTGACAGTCGGGTGGAAGGTGGAGAGCATTAGCTACATTTTCTTCACCACATTATTCTGCTCACTCATGCGTTTTTAAGAAAATACATACATTCATTCCATCACATCATACTTTCATTAGTTCACCAAAAGACAGTGCAGTGGTTGAGCACGGATTTGACAAACCGACTAAAATAGAGGTCGCAATTTGATACTAGTAATGCCCTTCTTCCATTCTATAGCCAGTACAACTATACATGTACTGCGAAACACAATATAACATAATTATGCTATGGTATATTCCTAGTCTGCAAATTGAAGCGTTGTGTGCACCAATGCACCACAGTCCCAAAAAGTAAATACGCATTTGTCTCGTTCTCCATTCCAGTTTACTTAATTCGATTCACAGAGGCACAGATGTTCTATTTTTCTAGGCAATTATGTAAAATATGATGGAAACTCATCCAAGAGAAAATAAAAATATGCTCAATGCAGTCTCTGTTTGAATTCCAGGGAGGATTTTAAAATCACGCAAAATCCATGCACAATGCAACTTACATTTAGTAACTTAAGTAAGTAAAAAGGGGTGCTTTGTGAAAGTGCATTTTCTATACAAAGAAATAGTCCAATAAGCGAGTACTCCCAACTTGCATAGTAAAGGTGCTTGTATAGTACATTTCGTTGCTTGAAATCCTTACAATTTCCAAAACGCAAGCTTTCATGTAAAAATCATCGCAAGGATTTTCATCTATAGTCTTGTGTGTTTCAAATTAGTATTGGAATATTAATATTCCGCAAAATTTAAAGTTTTTGTTTCCCATTATTTGAGAGGAGGCCTCTGCTGCTGTTTTTGCATGATTTGCATTAACATCAACGCAAGCTTGCGACCAAAGTAGAACTCACAATCAGTTTTACTTTTGTCAAAGCTTAAGTTTTCTTGCGGAATAATTTCGTAACAAAGAACGCAAGAGTATAGATGTCGATCAATGCGACAAAATCACGCAAAGCGAAAACGATTCTTAAAATTGCAGTACTATAAAAGATCCTTAATTCTGTATTGTACAGTTGATTTTACACATGCATACTGATACTGGTGTGTATATCTCTATATAGTAGTGTAGTCTTTATAAGGGCAACGCATAATATAACATTTAGGTAGCTACATACAGTAGTCAATTCGTTTGAATGAGTGGTCTGTCCTATGTCATGTGCTGTATATCTGGGCTGAAATGTTGTTGGGTGTTGTTGGATTATTAATAAGCAGCCAGCGGGAAGGATGTCTGTCATGTTTATAATTAGGAAAACGGACTTAAGTGATTTTGGCTTGAAGTCACTGTATGGATTGGCAACTCTGCGGAATTTAAGTAGTACAGATAATAAGGAGGAATTGGAGGAAGTGGTTGTTCACTTTAAAGTGGAGATGTATTAATTGTTAATAGGGATTTTAAGGATGGTGTTTGGAATGCATGTATATGTGATGTAATGTATGTAGTAGAGTATGTATGTATTAATGGTGACTGAATGAATGGTATGTGTTGGTTGGGGTAAAGGAAAGGGAGTGGGAGTGGAGAGGGAGTTGGAGTTGAACAAAGAAATAAATACAAAAGGATGTGTCTCTTTTAAGCATTGGCCATTAATAGAAAGACAAGATGAATAGTGGATGTAGAAAGTCGTGAGGAAGGTAAGGTGTTGAAGACAAAGACTATTTAGTATTTTAAAGGAGAAAGTGTCCCGGAGAGAGCAGAGATGCTCGGAGATGTAACGACGTACTTTGTTTGCTTTGTGTAATGTAATGCAGCTGCACATAAGAGGGAGAAGGACAGATTTATAAATGTTTTCTAATGTATTTGCGTTTAGGAGGAGTGGGAAGTACGACGAGGCTGTAGTGCACTTGGAAGAGTGCCTCCGATTAGATCCATCACACCAAGGAGCCCTACTCTTTCTCGGAAAGTGCTACAACGCCATGAACAAAACCAGCCAAGTCCAAAATGTTTTTCATAAATTGATTAAATCAAACCTACCACCTACAACATTGCATACTAATTTTGCTGTCTTCCTCCAACAAATGGGTCAGCTTACATTTTTATTCACTACTAAATGCTTTTATAGCTTTGAACTCATAAAACCCTATTGCTTTTTTAATTTCTTCAATTTGTTGCTAACGTATGAAATACAAAATACATATAAAAAGCTTGCATGCTTTCTTAAACTGCAAAATTTCTTATTGTACCTTAACTTCTTTCAGCTACCTATTCAGTTGTATTGAATTTCTTTATTGAATATAACGAAATGAGAATTATGAAATATTATTAAGTTTACATTAATCTTTTAGTAATGAATGTACAAGTCATATTGGTACTTCTGAAATCATTTTGTTTTCTTTTTGAAGCTGCAAATTTAAATGAGTACATAATACTACACTTTAAAGTGAAAGTAAATTCATTGCATGGCATACTTACGCTCTTGCCAGTTTTACAAACCAAATAGAAATTCTATGGTACAACATTGAATTCATTGATAATTTTGGAATAGAAGTTTTTATTAGCGTATCGGCGTCTCTGTACAAAATCTATTATAGAAAACCCGATATTATTGTATGATTTGAGAATAACTTTTACTATAGGGAGAAAAGGATTTTTTTCATAGCCAATGCTTTCGATTAGGGTGGGATAATTTAATATTTTGATTTCGGTTGAGTAATCAAGCAGTTTATTGAGGAGCAAAACATGAAATCGGGTTGTGTATATTTTGTTGACCTAGGTCTGACGGTGGAGGCCCTATCTCATTATCTTTTGGCATTGGCAGAGACGTCTGGAGACACACAAGCATTGACTCATGGAGCGGAATTGGCTTTTCAACTCGGATCTCAACAGCTTTTTCAAGAGCTCTCCACAAAGTAAGTTGCTATACCGAAATCAACCTGTCTGTCTCTGTCTCCCTTTCCACATTCACCCGCTATCTCTCCTCCCACCCGATTGACTTTCATGTGCAGCCAATTTTAACTATATAGAGTCTCACTCCATGCAATCATTTCCTTATATCATTCATTCTAAGACTCTCCAACCTTTTTTGCCACCGTCTAATATATTTTACTTCTTTGCTTGTCTTGGTCGACCCGTTGTTTCTACAATTCAATTGCAAAAGGAAAGGAAGATTTGTTGTCACGAAAGAAACATCGAACGAATTTCCGTGAAAACTACGCAGTAGATTATTTTTGTTTGCTCTGTATATAGATTAGTAATTGATGTTTGTATTATGTAATACAAACACAACCTTTCACAACACTTTTTGCAACCCGCTGCGCTCTGTATCCACTGTTTTTTATTTTCTATCGCATCATGACCCAACTTCAATTACATGCAGTCAACGAACAAAGAACAATAATATTGGGGAAGGAACTGCAACGGCCAATAATTTTCCATGAGATGTTTTGTTTGGCGAATTATAATATGATCAATCAAATTGCAATTTGCAATTGGAAATAAATTAAATCCCATTGTTCCCTATTTTTTCAAAACCCCATTTTCCAGTAATATTTGCTTGCTTTTCAAATATTCTGGGATTAGCAGCACTTTGTACACTGTGCACCCATGTACATATACCGAGGAAATAATGAGGTCAGCATGCAGTATTTCATTTCTCTCTCAGTCATAAGATATTATGGCCAACTCTTGAAATTACACCGTGAAACGTGTTGTAATTTTAAATTAAGGATAGTTTGATTAAACTGAAATAATTTTTTTACCAATTATAAGTGATTTCTGGGCGTACGTTTTAGACAATAGATGTTTGTCTACAATTTTTAATCTGGGATATAAATAGAGCTGTATACTATAGTAACTATCCCACGTTTATACATTAATTAACAAAAATATGATATTAGCCGTTTGTTTACCGTGACTGATTAAAAATTTAGTTATATACGCTTTGAAAGACCGAGTTTCAAACTTGGTTTATGGTTGGAGGCAATAAGCATTGTTTATTATTCATAATGGTTCGAAAAACTTGCAGATTTTAAGGCTACAAGCAAAACAGCAACATTTTCGTTCATACACTTTGCAAAATGTATGAAAGAAAGACGTAATATTACGAGCTTTACTTTGTTACCTATCTACAAAGAGTTACTGTAAACTCAACGTGAGAACATAAATAAGTAATAACATCTTTAGTTTCTTTAGATTTCTTTGGGATTGAGTCGGCGAAAGTGTTATAGGTTCTTGCTAAATTCATTTATCAATCTCTTTCAGATTGCTGAGTATACAGTATGATTCAAACATTGCGTATTTGTTGGCGCTTAGTTACAAGAAGAAAGGAATGTTTACGGAAGCCAAATCAATATTTGAAAGGATAATTGAAGACCCCAACAATTCCTTCTACAAAATTCATTACGTAAGAACCTCGGATTTCTTTGTAAACTTTTCAGCTTCGTGTTCAGATTCGTGTTCAATGCCACTAGTATAATGGATATTATATCTAAACAAGCGCTCAGATAAAACGACTCAATTTAACTTATGTTTATGACTATTACAAACTAACCAAATCTTATTATTAGTTTTTATAGCATCCTATGGCATCGAGTAACTAGAAAATCTGTATAGATATATAGCTGAGAATCTATCAAGAATATGTTCTTTCTCAAAACGTAGCAGACCATTTAAATATACTAGTTATACTATAGAGACACTACGAAGGAAAACCAAAGTAAAGAAGTTAACAGTTTACCGTTTCCGTACTCTCTAATTTGTCTAACGCAGGAATTGCTACACCTGGAAAAATAATTTGCTTAATTTCACATTAGCGATATATTTTACTGCAGCCTAAGTTGAAAATTTGAAATTTGAACAAAATTTCTAAGTTATGGTATCTTGACGAAAGAAATTCTTATCTCTTTTAATGAACTAATGTCAATGTTAGAAATTTCGGATTGAAGGTCAAATTTTATTATGGCGTACTACAACTTACAACTACTTGCGTGTGTACTACAAATTTAAGTAGTAGCCTGAGAGTTTGACTAAGTATTTTATATGCTGTCATAAAGTATACGGTTTTTGGAGTGGAGTTTGATACGGTGTGTTTGCGCATAATGTGACAATAACTTGATTTAATATTGGCAGGCACACCTTTTAATTCAAACTCGAAATTGGTCAGCTGCAGAAGCCACGTTAAAAGAAGTTTCGGAGAAGGACACATATCATGCAAATTCATTGGTTCTGCTATCTCAGCTTTACGTCAGCCAAAACAGATCAGAGGAGGCTTTTGATGTTCTCCAATGTGCTGTGACTTTTTACTGTCCTTACGAAACGAGTGTGTGCTCTCAGTTTTATTCCCAAATGGGAAATATCATGCACACCAACGGAGCCGTCCTTTTAGCTGCAAATGTAAGTATTTTACCCATCAATTGCTCTCCTGACTTTCACTTCACTAACGTCCACTTTGGTGTAGCACACATTTATCATTTGAAGTGGTCAAACTATTTTTTTTCTTTTTTTTTCATTTCTTCATTAAAAACTGAATCTGCCGCTTGGAATCTCTCAACCATATTATTCAATTAGTACAATTTAATGCATACATCATACGGCTATATTTTGAAAATCAAATAAATTGACCAATTAGTTTTTGCTTGACACATCAATGAATGGTGATTTCAAAAGGCTATTTATTTATACTGAAATTTATTTCATATTAATTTTTAGTATTACGACATGGCTATACAGTTGGATCCTACATCAGTAGAGGCACACTCGAATATGGGAGCAATTTATCATCTCATGGTAAGCTAACGTTCTTTACAGTTTTAATTAAAAACGTCGTATAATATTTTTCATCAAGTGTCTTTGCATTTTTATCGAAATCAGCCAAACATCAAATGAGTCTCACTCAACGATATAGTGATACAGTATAAAATAAGTTTCGGCACTCTACTCTTTCATAATTTAAGTGTAACGTGTAACTCGTATACATGTAGATGATTATCTTGAGTTAAGTATTTTATATACATATATAAAGCACTCATTTTGACTTTGTTTAATTGTATCTGAATGTCTACAGGGAACGCTAGAGTAGCAGAGACTTACATTACACGCATAGCTTGTAATTAGTTTAGTTGTTGGCTGACTTTCACATTTATGGCGATGAAGATTTAAATACTGGCGAATATAAATTTGACTATATAGAAGTAAATGACTATTTTCATTATGCTAACACAAATCAGGGTAGCGGAGTAATGCTGTACACGCATACACACATGATACATAGAGCAGATGAATATTTAGTATTGGGTGGAAACGTGAGTACGTGTGTCTACAGTTGTTTTTGCTGTTGTAGATATTTGCACTCCCACTACCACTATTTTACCATTGTGCACATTCTATTATTTCGTCTGTCTGCTCTCTTTATGGAAACATTTGTAAGCGTTGTAAATAGAATAGAATAATAGAAATGAGAACAAAAGAGATGAATTCTCTTCATAAGACACACACTCACAAAGACAACAATAAATGCATTGGGTGGCAGTAACCAAACTTTACCATTCCAGATTACTGATTCATTTACTGTTGGAGCTGTAGCTGTTCGTAGCTGTGTGTGTACCTGGCAATTTCATAATGTTGAAAATAGCAGTGATAAGCATTTATATGAACGCAAAGATTTCTCCTGCATGCAAATACCATAATGATACTGCAGTAATGTTATACTAACATTATGCTTCTCAGTGAGCATTTCGCTAAAGACAAAAGTGAAACAATGCATTGTAGTGGTGTAACATGAGTGGAAGACGTAGCAAAGGAGGCTAGCTAATTTTAAGTAGGAGTACCTACTAAGTCTGTATATCTTTAGGCAATATTATAGTCTCATCTCAGCCTGTAGTGCAGATCCAGACTAAGGCAAAGCAGGGCAAGAGAATGTTGACGCACTTTCTCACGTGCCCCCGTCTCGCATTGATAAATGAGTGTATATTATTTATAGGTATTCTCTACTAATTTAATGAAAAATTATATCCTGTACTCTCAAAACTACTTCTTCATTTTCCCTATACTTCCCTTTTCAGCTCATTCAACGTTGTCTTGTCATCAGTCTTATTGTATTAACACTATGCGTAAATAAATAACAATAAAGTTTTCAAGAATATCTCCTTGTTGTCCACAAATTCTCAATTAGTAATTTGAAATATCACGTGCTCATGCAAACTTTATTATTGCCCTGATTTGTTGGGTGAATTATAGCAGTAACATTAAAGTGTCCTGATTTGTGGAACATTGTAACATCTATATATAAGAATAGTGCAGGTAAATAAAATAAACTAACAGAAACACAATAGATTATTATGTAGCTTAGTGTAAAACATATAAACACAATAGATTCTGCACAATGGTGCTTTATGTACCTTTAATGTCAGAAGCCTAATTATAATTTGTAACATATTTTATTAGCACTGCGTGAAACGATGAACATCATATTTAAATTTGTGAATGTGATATATGTGAATGGTATATCCTTCATAAAAGTGTTCATTGTGTGGCTGTAAATAGCTCGGATATGACATACAGATACAATAGAGTTAAAATTTGACGTGTAAAATGAGTGGCGTTGTTAATAACGTTAAAGTACACATATGAAGAAAGGAACTACAAGTTGGTTGAATTACAATAAAAGTGATACGAAAAGGAAATTGTGTGACAGGGAAAGTGTAGAAGAATTAGACAAAAATTTTGAATGTGTATCGTGAATAGAGAACATTTTGTGCATATTTATGATAACTACCCACTAGCCGTGTCTAATAAATATATTGTAATGTACACACACATGTTCCAATTATGAGCTCCTGCAGTTATTTCCTGATTACAGGAGTGAGTGAAGAGGGAGATGTAAAGTACACCTTGAAACAAATAATGCCTTATTAGAGTATTAGATTTACAAGCACATAATTCACAATGACAATTACTTCTTAACTGTGCAGACACACAGCAGCTATGTCTATTGAATATGATTACTGCGTGTATACAATAATAAGTTCAGATTTAATAAGTTTTGTAGCCTTGAATTGTCGTGTGTTTCATTTGAACCCTTGCTGCAGTCTATAGCACGTATGAAATACATCTCTACCTACCTAGTCGTATAAAATATCCAAGTTGACTGCGTTTCTCGTATTTCACAAAGTTTTTGGTTAACGATGTGATTGGCTCCTGTGAGTTCAGTATTTGACTTCTCAGTTCAGTTCTTATGGGAATGGTTATGTTATGTCTCTGTCTAATTTAATTTAATGGCGTTTCCCTGTCATTACCTTCCATTACCATTACATCAGAATATATTATTAGATTAAAGAACTCCTGACAGATAGTGCGTATGAGCATGCATTGTGCACTTCCCTTGTAGACCAGTACCAGCACCACCATACCAGTCATAGTATACAACCTACAAGCCCATTAAACATGAAAATATATACTAACCATAAAATCATTACTAAACCATCCAAACCCATGCATATTATGCAGATTATTATACTCCTACTCTCTCACCGTGTCTGAATAAAACACAAAAAGATACATTTCACACCAGAAGAGACAGAGTGAGAATTACGAGACATGACTGCAACTCGTACAGAATTAACTTCACTATCATTATATGCTTCACTTTTCCTATAAACCGCTTTTACTACACGCATAGCTGTAAACATAAAATATGAGAATGTTCAGAATGTAAATATATAATTTTTCAAATTATTAAGCATAGGAACCCGTATGTCAACCATAGCAAAATGCAGGGCTAAACCTACTATTTATCCATAGTCTCCTGTTGACTGTGAGTATTTCTATATCATGAAATGATTGCATTTGTAGTGTGCTGGTTCAATATAGAGTTTGTAAAACATGTACCTACCTATGTAAGTTTTTATAGTTGGAGGTAGTTAGCATTCGGCTACTAATCTTCTGGTGGTATATAATGTAGTGGTACTAGTAGTACTATGTGTAGCATAGGAGCGTATGGAAGTATCTGGGAGTTTTACGTGTACGTGATTGTGATATCAAAGCATAGCGTGATTCAGACACGTTTGGGTGAAAGTCTGAAAGACTGGGCTTAGACGAGAACACATACACATCACACACACACACACACGAGACAGTATCAATTTACACCATACCATAACCATGATGGGAGTAAAAAGAGTGAATGGCTAAAACTGTTAAACATGTGTTTAGCCGGGTGTCTGACGATCATAGGCAATTTGCTTAAACTGCTTTGCTTTCCTACTAATGATTGTGCTGTGTTCCGTTCTGTGCTTTCATTTCCATTCCAGTCTCACAGTAATGCCGAAGCCAATGTAGCAAAAAGTGCCAGAAGTGCTGGGGCTCTTTTAATACTACATGCCTTAATTTAATGTATATTGTGCGTCTACACTTATTTTGTTAGTTCCTTCTTGTACAATACACAATTTAACCATTCTAATGCTAGACTTCTGCTCCCTCCATTCACGCATCTGTTTTATACGTACAATTAGCATGTACTAACACACTTGCTCTGTTTTGCACATTTTATCGCGTAGCAAAGCCCAAATTCATTCGCTATCCAAAGACATGTGTTTTCAACAGAGCTCACTGAATGCATAATATTGTTATGTGCAGCTATTAAAATATATTAAGTCAAGCACTAAGGCTCTTCGCCAGTCCGTAATTAGCATACACAATTTTTGGTATGAGTGTACCTAATATTATTTCTACAATCTCCCTAATGCCAACTTAAATCAGTTTCAAGTAGTTAGCCAAACAGTGTTCACCTTGCTATTTGATGCTGGTCAGAAATGCAAGGACAGCAAGTAGTAAACGCTATGCCAGTCGGCTAAACGTGATCTGATCATTGCTTCTATTTTATGCAGCTACTTATGCACACATTCCCTTCGTCAACATCCTACATGCTAAAATCGCATTCAAATTCTATATATGATATTTAAATAACTAATTGTAATCATAAGTGCTGTGTCTACAAAACTAATCAAAGGATATTTACCTTACCTACCCATTGTAACCACGCAAGCTTATAAGCTCCAGCATTATCCGATTGTCATGAAATCTAAAAATGGCTTGCAAACCCTACATAAATGTCTAAAGAACGTTCCTAGTTATTGTGACCCAGCTTACAATTGCTATGATTTTTCCAATTTTATTCAACAACATTCTCATAGACTTTAATAGCACTACAAATTTTGCATTCAAATTTTTAAACAAGGTAGAAATTTGTAAACTTAAAACCCCATTTACTGTATACTACCTGGTATAGTTAGAGCAAGCTTGTATACACATTAAGAAATTTGTGCTTCGGAGAAAAATGTGCTAGCATAACAAAAAAAACTTCAGATTTTTGGTACAACAAATTTATCCAATGCCTTTAGTTCTTAACTAAAAGCTTAAATAATTAAACTTAATTTAATTTAATTGAGAATGTGGAAATTTAATTAAAGTACATGCTTAGTACACGCAGTTGTTTGACTTCCCCTGTATCCTTAGTAGCAAGCAAAGACCTGTGTAATTAATATGGTTGTCTTATAATTGTATTGAAGTACATACACATCATCCATGAAGAGAGTATATAGACATATAAATTGTAGAAACATAATTTTGGTACGGAATGTACGGAATGTAATGAAAGATTGGAATTCCTGTTTGCTAGAAATATAATGAATACATAATTCACGACATTCGTATTTATATTTATGCCTGTATAGGTAAGTACATGGAAAATGCCAATTAACGATTTCCTCCGTATATTGTGCAAAGTATATATTTTATAACCTGGCAATCAAAAGATGTAGTAGCCCATAATTAACTTCTGATAATCATTATGACGAGGCTCGTCCTGTTTCTTGGAGACGCTGCAAGTAGATTTTCAGTTGTGAGTAAAATGAACGGTAATTCTATACGAATCGAAAATTAGGAAATGTCTTGTGCTGATTGAATTTCGATTCTTGAAATAGCTAGAATACACTGGTTGAGATTTATAATTGAGAGACAGGCAGATATCTAATTGGTTTAATTACTGACTTGTTGGTAGAATGAAATTGAATTTCTAGCCTGCAAGATTGCTATGTTTGTGAAAGCATTCCTGCCAATTAGCTTTTCTCCCTGTCACTGCTAATTAAATCTAATTCTATATAGATAAGTTGTTTTTGTTTTTCTACACAACTAAAAATGTTCATAAGTAACAAGGAAAAATGTTTTTTTAATAAGGCAATACAATGTCTTGGCCCGTGGGCAAAAACATATATCACTGAATAACTAAAATGATGCTAAAAGAGAACACGAATTACTAGACTTGTTAGGGAAATTTTCCTTATTTCTTTCACCATTTTCTTCTAAATGTTCATTTAACTAAAATATAATTGCAGTTTACGTGAATTAACCATTATAAATAGTTACTATTTCAGTCTTTATTTATGTTAGATAGGTACGCCTTTCAACTTTCGTTTTTTAGTGAAAGCACTAGATATATAATGTTCAGTTGCTTTGGCATTATTATTCTGTACTGATACTCTGAACATTATAAGATGTGTATGCAAATCAGTCGCAACCATTTGCAAATTAAATAACTAGTTGGTTTGGATATCAATGTTATCAATTCATGCTGTGTCATCGTTGCCTTTTCATTACTACGATTGCACCCGTGAAACTGTTAATGTTGTACAAATACTATAACATACACTATATACCTGCATATAATCTAACATTTGATTAGGTATGTATATTAGTAGGTATACATTATTTGTCAATGTTTATAAATGCGTTGACTATTAATTTTATTGAAAATGTTTTTGATAGCACATCTGTTCAAGTATGCAGAATGATATTTTACAATAGGAGAAGTTACAATGATCATTGGAGTTTTGATTGTATTGAGATATTAAAGTATAAAATGGTGCATATACGTTAAGCTTAAGTATGAGGTTAGTAGAAGATGTGCTGCACAGAATTTTCATTTGGTTGTGAAAATGATGGTTTGTGAATGTTGAGTGATATTTTAGAAATCAATGAGGTTGGTTGAGTCACTTCTGTTTCCTACATATTCATTTGCCCAAAATGACGTGAGACGGAACAAGGAAATGACGAAAGTGTAGAACGAGACTCTGTCAGTTGTAGTGGCAGAAGTTGCACACAGCGAGTAAATTCCCAGATAAATGAAAGTGCTGATAATGCTTGAAACTAACATGAAGAACGTGAAATAGCATAACAACAAAAGAACGTCTGCTGAAAATGATGTGAGACTTACGCAAATAATACTAAACACACACACATACTGCCAGAGAACAGAATCTTGGTCTAGCTCTTAGTATATTTGTCTATATGGTTGGATGACCAACCTGCCTAATATTATCTTTCCTCTTAGAATATAGCTAGGAACTGGTGTATTGTATGTACAAGCATTATTTGCAATAGCTTTATTACTATATCCCAATGTACTACTTGCACTCCTGCTTTACTCTCAGTTACTTTGAGTTACATTATTATTATCATGGCTGGAACTGGAAACAAGTGTGGAGACGTTGGGGTAGTTAAAGTGAGATATACACGAAGATAGGTGTTCGTACTAGAAGTACACAGGTATTAAAACCAGGAACAGTATTATTGCTACAATATTGGTTGGCAGAGATAGTGATAGACAGTCAGGAATAGGAAAGTTGTCGAATACAAATGTGTACAATTGTTTGTACTACAGTAGCTACTAATACAAATAGTGTCTATAGCCTATGCACGCTAGATGTGCACACTACATAGGAAATGCTAGCATAAAGCGAAGAAGATAAGGTGAAAGGAGTAGTGATGGTATGTGTAGGTGGGTGTAGCCTAATATATTGTATAGAAGGTTGTATATGAGTCTAGGAGTGTGGAAGCTGATGTAATTTCGATCCGGAATGAATGTGATGGCCTAACAATAAGTCTAAGTTTGTCCAAGTCGGAGTGGATGTCTGTGAATGAGATAAAGTTGTGAGACAGATCTAATCTCGATGAACCAATTCAAATCGAAACTACGAAAGCATTGCGTTGGCAAAGTCAGGCAAGGAACTTGCTTTGCTTAGTAGCCTATTATTTCTCTCATCACATCACAAGAGCCAGAGAAAACGGCGTCGACGACCATCTCCGTGTCTTTCCTTCCTTGTCTTTTGCTCTTCTCTTTCTGTCTCTCTGTCTCTGTGCCTTTGCCTTGCTCAGCCTTGTCTCCATTCACAGCCCTTTACTTTACTTTACTTTACTTAGGATTACTCTCATCCCACACTCAAACTCCCTTTACTCTTCCACCACTACAATACTCGCTTCACATTCACATCCTATCTACACTCCTAAATATATGAGTAATTGAAAGATATGTGATTCTATGTCCCCACAATATGCGCATTGTACTAATAAACCTAGCTACCAGTATTACTATTAGTGTTATGACTATCTTCATGAATGTCTGTATTGTGTAGCCACCAACGAATCATCATCATATTGTCATATGCTATCTACAGTCTTGTGTATATGTTTATATATGTGTGTGTATGTCTACTCTGTACGGATGCATTCAAAACACACATTTATACAAGTTCATCCACATAAAATAATCTTCCCTACATATATAGACACTTTAGACACACACAGAGATATAGACACGTTAAGGTGTATGTATACTCTCACCAAGTAGTACTAGCATAGAACTAAATGCAGCAAATTATACAGACATTTGTAATGGAGTCTTTTGGAATTGTATGCAACTACTTTCTACACTCCTATCTAAATTAAATCATTGTTATTTGCCATTCCTTTATTACAGTTTTCCTCTCAACACACATACACACACACATACATACATAGTTTACTCTGTTCAATGATTCAATTTCAACTGAGAGTTATACAACTCTGTATTATGCATTCACAGCTTTTATCTAATGTTATCTTCTATTTTCATTACAAATAGTCACACACTTCCATCTCATCACGATTCCACACGACATACTACACAGTGTTACTCATATAACAAGTTGCAGGATTGTCATCATACACTAATAATATTATTACACTACTATATACATACTAACTGTTTTATGTGTAATGTGTAGCACGTCATAGTACATAAATGCAGTAAAGTTGTGTAGTAGTTTACATCATGTGGCTGATAGTGTTGCTGAGGCATGGCATGAGTTTGAGCTGAGTGATCGTATAATAATGGCAGGAGGGTTATTATTAGACAACTTCATTTCAATTCGTTAGCACAATTTAAATTAGTTGTAGATTTGAGTAGGTAATAATTGGTAAGTAGCTACTACTGGCTCCTGGTGCTCTGCGAGCATGTTATCATCATCTTCTGTTCATAATAATAATATCAGCGTGTCATGATCCTATTAATAATATTATTTGTGTTAGCACAGACCTGGAAAATAGTCATCAACAAACTTGCACCGCAGTTCAAATGCAATCAAGTGTAAATGCCGAATATCATTTAATGTGTACTAGTATTACTCCTACTACTATTATATATAGCAGGATTAATAATATTTTATATCCATTACACATTATACAGTGTGTTCTATATATAACAGGCTAATATTCCATGTGGAATACTAAAGCGTGGTTTAGACTTTGTGTGTTTTGTCTTGTATGTACATATATAGTGACTAGTATTTTACTATGATTTAAATTATATAATATAGTATTAAATTTCATAGTGCAAAGATATATGATGCACGCTGTAAGAATAAATGAGTTACGCATATATAAATACATAATATTATTATAGACTACTAGATGTGATTATTATGGAAGTGGTTCGTGTGCACTTGTGTGGTTGGTATTATAGTTAGTTAGTTGAGTGCGGAGTGGTATTATTAGATTTGATAGGATATATTATTGGGATGAGGGTTTTGTGTGTGGGTTGGTGAGTGAGTGTACATGGAGAGTAATAAATATGTGTAGTAATAATAGGAAAAGTAAATTAGCGAGGAGATGAGCAATCAGATCGATGACATGATTCTTGGGTATCTTGTTGAGGGTTTTATGTATGATTATTATGAGGACCGGGTGTGCATTGATGGGTTGGTCTGGGCCTAGGAGGGTTAATGCTGGGATGAGATTATTAGGTAGTCAAAGAGGACGGAGATGATGAGAGATGAGGATTGCGGTGAAGGAGTCGGAGTTGAAGAAGAAGGGTTAAATATCAAAGTGGATTCGTCTGGTGTTGAGATTGAGCTGAGTGGACGGCAAAGAGAATTTCTTATCTCAAGTTTCCTTTTTATTTATTATGCTCTTTCGATTCTATGGACTATGCATGCATTATGCATTTACCAGTATCTTAATGGCGGTGTGCTGAACAGTGAATAGTCTTCCTATCATCCACTAATATCTCCACCACATCGTATTTATTTATTGGGGGAATTACAAGAGAATGAGAAAGAGAGATAGAGAGAGATAGAGATAGAGAGAGGGATGAGCAGATATAAGGAGGAGACGGAGAATAAGACGAGGAAGAAGGAGAAGAGTGAAGAAAAGGACAAGGAAAGAGGAAGGAGTGTTTGTTGTAGAGAGAAATAGTCGTTGATGTTTGGTTGGGGTGTGGGGAAAGTTAAATGAAGGTTTGTGCTAATAATTGTTGATGATTATTATTAGCGTTATGATAATTGGTTATGATTGTTTATGTGATGGTTGACAGAGCGATTATACTCAGGCACAAACCCATTACAAGGCGGCACTTAACATCGAGCCAAAAAATGAAGTGATTCTGGACAACATGGAAAAGCTCCAACGGGCACAATCCCAGCATGATTTTAAGATTGGAAAATCGAAATCAAAGTCTCTGCCAATTACCCTTTACGCCACTCGAGAGCAACTGAACTATGAAAGTCAAATCTCTCTTGTAAAACATCAAACCAAATCTACATCAAAAAATAAACGAAGCGACTCTCATTTTGTTTGCCGATGACAACCAAAGACGACGACAAACGGAAATGAGGTTAAGAGGGGCAAGCAAAGCAAAAGGAAGCAGCCGAGAACTTCCAATGCCCCTTCTCCTCTTCCTCCAGCCGAGCCACGGCTTTTTCTTCCGTAGAACACCCGCCACAGTCCCAACTTCAACAATACCCAAAAACACAACCTCCGCTTTCTCTCCACAAAAACAAATTTCGTCAATCCATCTTTCCAATCCTCTGCATTCGAACCCAACCAATGGAAAATTGCTTCATCAAGGTATACCTTCATAAATCCAACCTACTTCCTCTTACAACATCTTACAGTACCTATACAGTCTTAAATCTTGTCCAAGGTGAAAAGTCGCCTTTCTCAGCCACTTTCTTACAAACTGCCAATGAATACCATTCACACGCTAAACCACCATTTCTTCCAATCCAAAGTTGCCCCGGTCAAGAAATTAATCCAACTTTGTCCAAATGAAATCCAGGAAATGCTTACTCAACGGATGGGAAGTTCTTATTCACAAAAGAGACAAAGGTTTTCAATTTTATCGAATATATTGCATGAAAGTATTATAGTTTTTATTATGACGTCATATATAATCTAACATATCATAAATCATAACGAAAATACAATCCAAATAATTTGTCCTTTGGTTTTTCTGCATATACAAACCACACTACTTTTAATGCATTATGCACACGTTTTAAAATACGAAATCGTATTGGGACATACATAGTTTCACAGTGGAGAAATTTTCCTTGGACGTTTGAAGAAAGTGGCTTACTTAGACAACATTTCCCACATATAAAAAAAACCTTCTTGTGTTTTATGAACCTGTGATTTCTCCCATTCCGCATTTTCACTATGTTTGTGTAAAACACATAACACATTCATTCCCAGGCCACCATGGTATGGTCATGCTTTCACCTGAGTTTTACTCACTTCCTAACATTGTTTTGTTCCTGAATGCATAATTACTAATACAGTATTTATGTAAGTTGTTAAATGTCTTGTGTAAGTAAGTAGTGTGTAGGTATAATATATATTATTAAATGTGCAGCCAAAATTACTTGGAGATTCCTGTGCATTGCATATTGATATCCAGAAATTATACTATAAATGCTAATAGAAGCAAACTAGAATAATGTGTAAAATGATTGAAAAATCCGAATGCAACTTTAATGTTTGAGGATTGAATCTGAATATATTATATAATATAATACATACATAAATATATGTAGATGAGGGATTTGTATATTATATTAAGTACAGATAGTTGTTGGTGTGTACAGGAAATTCTGAACGTGTTGCAAGCATTTTAGTAACGAAAGCTCAAGATTGCTCTCCTAATGTCAGCATAAAACTTGTCATTGTGAAAGATTCATTTTAGTGAGGCTGGCCACGTTTAAGAGAGCAATTCTGAATTTTATTCCATTTTACTTGTGACATTAAATTGACTTTGCTGTTGTAGATGTAGTACCTATAACCTTATGATTCCTCGTCGTGTGAGGCAACATTTACCTGAACTGAAAGCAAACATTGAAACAGAAAATTTATCAGTACGATTCAAGTGTAGGAATAATAACAGACGTGCGTAGTGTACTCCCTTAACACTACCAAATTCTTTGCCGTGTACTACTACTCCAACACAAGTAAGAATTGCACATTCTCATACCTATAATATTATAATATATCCTACTTTTACTACATGGCAAAAAGAAAGCACTTACTGTGTAGTACATTTACCCCTCTATGCTTACCATAAATAAAAAAGTTGGAGTACTACAGTTGTACGTATGCTGTAAACGGTTTACTACTGTGTGTATAATTTTTAAGTGCTAGAAGTTTCAAAATTTAGAAGCACTTATTTTTATTTACTAAACAAAGACTACTTCCAAAAAATAATGAAATGATTATAAGAATGATTCCAAGATTTGGTTGGTAATTATTAGGATTTAGAGTATTCAAAAAATGCAGTAGCCAAATCAACCAAAGCAAAAATGAGTAGGTATCTATTTTGAATGAGAGAAAGAAAGTGTTGTGAAAAATGCTGCTGCTTTATAGGTTTGGCTTTCTTTTTACTAAGAGTTGCGAGTTTTTACGTTGTGAAATTTCGAACGTGTTATTTATACAGATTATTCCAAAGTTGGTTATCTGCGTTATGTGCTATAGTAATCTGATGAATATTAATTAAACTTGTAATATGAGGACCATTGTTTGTCAGTACGTACAGATAACTGAAAAACCTGTCCATGGTAGTGTGCAAAGTGAAAGAATAGTTTTTAGCTTGGTGTATAATGTACAGCCGTGTAAACATATAATATTACGAAGATTTACAGATCTCAAGAGCAAAATGAAAATGTAATGTGATTCTTATGATGCTGAATGGAAACCCACAGGTGAATTAGCTAAACTCTGTAAGTTAAATCTTAGAACTATTTACATGTGAGAGTGTAGTGAGTGTTGAATATTACATTAAGCCGTGTATTTATGCTTTGATGATTATATAGACATTATATTCAACCTTTAAGGTGAATTTTGTGACCCCTGCCAAATATTAGTGGATATAATAACGTCTCATGTATGAGTGTTTGATATTGTGATGTGTCTGTGTATTATTATCATAACTATGGCTTTTGCTATCGTATTCTCTTTCAAGTTTCAACTAAATATTCCTAATGTATTTTACCTGCATATTACCTATAATATGTCCTCTACCTCGTGCTTGCTTCATTTTATTTTTCTGTCAAATGTGGCACAAGGTTAAGATTTGACGGATTTAATTACGGATTTATATTTCAAGCGTTATAATTCTATAATTCTTTTTCTATGTATTTTTTTAATTCTGGTAAGTTTCTATTTATTTCACCATAAACCATCATTTCCAATTTTTTCTATATTTTCTGTGTAACCTTATTCTGGAAATGAAATGATAATACGTTAAGGCTTAAATTAGTAGTAATGTATTATTGTAGTATATGCACTATATATGTATAATATATAAAATTATATTATATTATAGGTAATGTAGGTAGGATAGGGAAAGGAAACTTTGGTTTTTCACAAGTTCAACTCAAGGAGTGACTATGTTCTGGAACCGTTTGGTGGGGAAGGAAGGGTTACGTTATGGTATACACTAGCTTTTAAAATATGTGTTGTAATTGTAATTAACAAAATAATTGTCTGTGAGTCGTAATAATAATATTTGTGTTGTGATTTAATGTTGGTAATTATAATTCGTTAAGTGCGATTTGTGTATTCTAGGCAAAAAATAATTAACACAAGTCATATAGTAGTACATAAGTATCGTGTGCCGGGATGTTTGTGCCTAACCTAAATGGATCTTGAGTATTTGTATGTGGACGGAAATCGAAATACTAACTAATACTTAGGTAGATGTTATTTCGTAGGTCTGTTAACATTTTTGTGCACAAAATTGAAATGTATTTGCTTGCATGTACGTGTATTGATGTTACAAAAATAATATTCTGCAGTCTAATGGCAATGAGTCATCTTGCCCCACTGTGTAATACCTATATGAAATCCAGACTTCCATATTTGAGCATTCATGTGGAAGGAGTGAGGATAATTGTAGTATTGTTATCTTTGTGGACTTCGGAGAAATGTGGACAATGGACCGCTACAGTAATTAACAATTATTGACGCTATTTGTGTGAGAAGTTGAGTGATCCCTTTTATCAATAGCCAATTAATGTTGTAGTACGAGAAATTAGCAAGTATAAAAGCGTTATAAATGTATTAAATGTCATGTAAGTAATTAATTATTAATGTTACTAACGTAAAGTGTTATTAATTGCTATTATATATATAGATGCTATTAATCGCAATTTGCAAAATTAGGATGTAGTGAATAATTAATGAAACTTGTGAGTGCTTATATGTTGGAGCATAATATTTTTTATGATTTTACAGAATTCGTGCAAAAATGTATTATTTATTTTATATTTTTTAATTCCGGTTTTATGAAATCTTAGATTACCTAATCAGTATTTCATACTGCGGTACATTTGGACAATACAATCTAATCCGAGTTTCCAAATATTTGTCCACATTTTTATCCTGTATATATTAAGATTAGAAACACAAAGCAAAAATTTTCGTAGCAAACATTATTTATTACTATATTCAATAAATTATAAACAAATTCGAAACATGGAAAGATTTTCATCCCATCAAATCTGCTTTCATTCTGTGTTCAAAAGTCATTGTTTTTCTGAACAATGTGGACAACACCCCTGCAGAAAAACATTAAAAGAATTTAATATTATATATAATACCAATATACTATTAGTCTGTTACATAAAAAACGAAATTTAAATGCAGTGTACCGTTGAAGTGACATTTTGGAAACATATAGTAGTTATATTATTGCAACAAAAAATGTGAATTTAGCCAAAAAGCAGAGAGTTATAAATAAATAGGAGAATCTATAGACGGAATAATTGTCTGTGCTTGTTGTAATGTGAAGATATTCTGTTATCTACAACTTGATGTAAAGCTTTAAGATTGCGAATAAAAATATTCTTATTGTACCAAATCATAAACACACCTTTTCATTTCTCATACATATTGAACAATTTATTCACGCACTTCAGTTGTATCAGCATTACTGTAACCATCCAAAGCATCAGACAAGGGCAACCTTTAATAAGCATTTAACTTTTAACATAAACTAAATAACAACAACTAAAATAATGTATTATGAGAACATCGCTAAAATGAAACATATTACAGTTGAAATAATTAGGTAGAATGAAAAATTTGCATAATTTCAAATATTTTCGTTTATTCAGAGAAAAGTGAAAAATAACAATAAGCAAAATATATTTATTACATACATACTTTTCAAATATTCACTACAACTTCAAACTTAGTTGAAAAGAAAGCCGCAAGAATAAATTATCAGTATTTTTGCTCTTGTTTCTTGATTGTTTGTTGTTCAATGATGATTTCATTGCACCAGCTAACTAACTAATTAAATATTTCATGAAGTGAACTTTTTGAGTCAATAAAGTTTCACATTTTTAATACAGATTTTTTAATAAGGAAGCCAACAAATAAATAAAAGGAAAAAATAAATAAAAGGAAGATTACACAATGTATAGGTATAATATACATTTCATGACAATAGAAACCTACAGAGATTAGCTATATAATATACGTAGTGTAGAGACTATAGAGACAGTGCGGTGCGTTGCTTCGCAATGATTTGCAATGGGAAAAGACTGGAGGAGGAAAATAGAAAGGTAGGTGTAGTGTAAAGCTAAACGGATCTGTGTGAGTTGTGATTGTGTAGATATTGGTATCTGTATTGCATATTACTACGGGAGATTCCTCTCAGAGAACACAACTGCTCTGCTACTTGGCACTAATTGTTCCAATGCCGTTGTTTCATACAAATTGAAATTCCCAAAACCAATTATTTCCGAGATGAGGCTGAACTTGCCATTGCTTTCCCATCCCGGAGTGTCAACTGAACCAAACGAAGTCATCCTGTGCCCAGCCAGGTTGTTCTACTTGACTCCAGTTGACTCTCTCACTCATGTCACATGAATTCCCTTGACGAATAATCAGTCACCCTCTTCTCTGTCTCTCTCCGCTCCACTCACTGCATGCATTACACCGTAACTACGACTAAGTGGAAACGGCAACTGCAGGCCGATTGCTTTCACGTTATTACATATGTCAAGAGAAATGATGAAACAACTAGACATCATCTAAACACTCAATTTCATATCCATATTCCATAATATCCTCCTTCCTTCCTTCCCCTCTCTTTTCCACCCGTCAACCTCACACTGCTCCAACTCTCCACCCGCAGAAGTACATCAAATCATCTTACCAACTAAAAATAATCTTATTACTACACATCTAATGTAATATGCGGCTTCATCTCCACCCTACACAGTGAACAAAACAATATTAGATTTAAAAAATTAACCTCCCGTTACCAATTACCAGACTTCAGTTTTGATTAGGTACTTAAAAGAGAACTACGTATTTCACAGTTATGCAATCCTTGATGAATGTAATTAGGATAGTCCCAATCGGGACTTCGGGAGGCCCTCATGCTAAAAGGTGGCCATCTCAATGGGAAAAATCTTCAATGGTTTTTGAGGCTATGACTTTCGTAAAATACCCCGGCATGCCGTTGGATCATTTTAGAAATAATGTCAAAACCAAGTAAGACAACAATCCATTCTAATCATATCTTAACATATATTATTATGGAGAATCCCGTTGAATATGAAAACAGTATATGGATGGCAGGATTTTGGAAAAATGACGTATGAACCATGACAAAGAAAATTTAATGTGGTTTTAATTATTTTTCATTTTAAATAGCCATTTTATTATTCATTATTTTAATCCTTCGTGATAGGTCACATCGAAAATTATTTGCCGATCTTTCTCGGTGCCTATATTTTTATTCTCATCAACATCCTTTGTTACCCATTACAACATACTGTGTTAATCCAGTTTTAATGAACATCACATTGGTCGGGTTCGGTGAGTCAGCCAGTAGATTTGGCCACTAAAAAATTGTTTATGGAAAATCGGCGAAAATTCTGAAAATTTCATCCTCAAATATTTTAACAATATAGCGACCGGAGGAAATCCAATCATTTCTACCCACATAACTGATTAGACATAGAAGATTAGAAGATTAAACACGAATAAAAGCATTTCTTCAGCTACCGCAATGTATTTCCCCACTCAAAATTTTTTTTCAGGCACATACGAATAGAAAATCGAATTTTTCTCTTCCAAGCTTACTAGCCAGAAAGTTAATCTTTCATGTCCAACCATCCCCAATACCCCTTATTGTACCGTTTACCCAAAAACAGGCTTTTGCTAAGTGTACCCCCACGCTTAAGGTTTTACTATGTATGCCGATCGTGGTACATTTGTGAGCTATGCTGGTGCTGAATTTTCATGAGTTAATAAGTACTGCGTACAGTGTGTTTAAATAGATTAGAATATCAAATATTATCTACTATTATTATCATATAATTTTTTAAAATATACACCATCATATTGTACTTCCCATAAGAGTAAATGGAAATTTTTGACATATTAATAATGTAGACGATACATTTATTTACTTGAATTATTCTTTAATCTTTTACAGACATTTAGACTTATTTTATACCCATTATAATTTGGAATTTTAATATTGTGTAATCAACTATCACCTATTGTAAACCACCAAGAGCGTAGACAGGATTATAATCTGGGGGGTGCACCTCAAAGTTCTATACAGAAACATTTCTTGGGGAAGCCAAAATTTCAATATGAAGTACAAATGAGTCTATATATCACGCGTAGAAATAAAAATTTGCATCAATGTTGGTCAAAAGCAATGTAAAATGCATGTCATTCGCCCGTAGCGCGAAATCTTTTCCGATTTTTCAATTTTTATGACAATAATATTTGGTTCTAAGGGTTGCAAGTGCACCCTGTGCACCCCCTCTGGCTATGCGCCTGTGAACCACAACAACTGACTTACTCTACTCGTATTTACATCAAAGTCAATTTAAACGATTATTTCATGTTTATAACTTTATTCCTCTAACATTATCCCCTGGAATACCAGAACTGGGATTGCTCACCTAAATTTTGAACAAGTTAAATTTTATACTTGTTTTATACAATTTTCATAATTTTTCACTCGTTTACTAATAATACCTAGGTTCCCTGGTTACAAAACTGACATAACTTCTTGTAAATGACTGTTTTTGTTTATTTATACTTACCTATAGGTTTACAATAATACTATAATAATAGTGTGTTATTATAATATGTTACACTGTGGACTATCTGTATGAAGGACTAATCCTAATAATAACTTTATTTCCCATACACATACTTAAGTTACGATTAATTATAGCAAGCTATGAATGTACATGAATTTAGCACATTTACTCGAAGAACCTACATACGTACGATGCCCATAAAACTGCCTCAGGATGTGAGGTAACAATTTCCAATGAGATTTCAATAACAAATCTTACATGTACGGACATTACGATTTGCTTGCATTGCTATTACGCTCTGCGAAACAAACGTTTCCGTGTAAATCATTCGAATTTCGAAAATTCAAATTTGAGATGAATTTGTGTCCAGAGATATTTTAACACAAATTTTACAGATGTAATTAGTTTTGTATTATGCCGTCTTGAGTTTGGCACAATAAATAATGAGCTCATTTAGCGCGCTGTCGATCTCAACAGTTGTTTCAGGAATCTCTTTCTCTGACCATGATATCAAAAGGACAGTTTTCCCGAATAATACAATTATCTGTTGTTAGAGAAACTCATTTTTTGATGAGTGAAAGTGTTGTATAGATAAATTGTTCATTTTTAATCGCATCCCTGCAAAGCGAGTGAAAATAGTAAAATCATTGTCAAATACACAACCTATATAAACGAATATAAATACATCGCTATTTTCATGTTACTTATGGTACATATTGCCTCACATCACATCACTAAGCATAAATAATTACATTATGTGCTTACACAATCTGTATAATACATTATTTTATATAAAATATAAAATTACAATATTCATAGTACGGGTATTTAATCATCTTCAGGGTATTACAATTAAATAAACAATTTATTAGCTGCCGCAAATTAACTAAACCCTGAGGTGCTTGAAAGTTAAGACATTTAATTCAATTGTAAACAAGTTGGAAGCAAAAGTGAACATAATTAACACCCTAATTAAAATGTCATAATTTTCATTTATTAGGAAAATCGCTTCAATTCTGTAAAAGCTGATGGTACATCATCAGAAAAATTGATCGATTCTTTCATTTTAACTTCAGTAAATAAAATAACGTATTGGCTCACATGTTTGGTGACTTGTATCATGTATTGAACTTTGCTATTCTTGGGTTGCACCATTTCTTTCTTAAACCGGCGAGAAAGTAATTAGCAAAGTGATTAAGTAACTTTTAGGAGGTAAACCATTTTTAAATGTGATGGTAGATTCTATAGTTAAAAAATCCTTTCGGATTTGGCATATACGTACTTGCGATTCATTAGCATATTATAATTAAACTGTAATTCACGTAGTAGAACCATAAACGTAAACACAATAATATTCCGTAATTCGTACATTAGCGTGAGGTTTCGTAAGAATATACTTGTATTTGTAAACCTTTCGTAAAGGTTGATTAATTGGTATGGTTTCAAATCACATCGCCTTTTCTTTTTCATTGACAATATTAACAATGGACAACAAAATGGATAGCGTGAACCCATTGTGATAATATAATTTATGTATCGACAAATAAATAAACGGGTAGGTATATTGTGATACCCTAAGGTTCATTTATGAAAATAACTGCAAAACCTCGCTTTGAATTGCTGAAATCGTGAGGGATGCTGATCACACACCTGAGGCTATTCTTTCGGCAGAGCGGAGTCACTTTTTCCGCGAGCGTAAACTCGGAGTCCTGCAGCGGCTTTGTTGCCCAACACTCGATCCAAAAGCGACTGTTTCGTTTTTCTTCTTGCGGCTTGAACCTCCCTGCAAACCTGCAATGTGGTCAACCACAACTAATTATTTAGTTGCTCTAAAACACTAATTAAAATCATAGTCACCAACTCACCGCATACAAAAATAGCACACAAATCCAAACATACATATACACAAATTGCTTAGGTACCTGCACTTTCATTGTAAAATATTCATCACATTGCCATATTATTACGCATTTCAAAAAGTTGTCGTTTCGTATGAACGAGGTGTGCGAAATACTAATACAACGACTCTCAAAATATGAAAACTCTGTCGTGCTTTGCTGATTATACTGGTTCTTATCATCGACTAAAACAATTCAACCTTGCAACTCGATAAAGCAATTAATTGGATTTTAATAATTGTGTACTTTTAACAACTACGTATTTTGGCTTAAGAAGATGAGACAATTTCACAAGCATTATTAAGCTGCTTCTCTCACGCAAAAGCATGAGCTCAAAAAATGTTTTTTGTTTACACTTTAAGTGATAAAGATTCTATTTTTCATGTAACATTTATAATTTTGTAAAAATCCATTTGATATATAAACTATGATGCACCGCGAAGTATTTATATACATGTTATACAGTATTACAAATGTCATCCAAACGAAGATGTAAATGAAGGGAGTGCAATACAAACTATGAGCATGGACGTAGTACAAGCAAAATGAATCGAAGACAGAACTATCTGAGCATCAGTAAATTGAAATATAGAGCTGATTTAGTGCATGCTGCCACCACATTTAATTAATATACTCTAAGTTTGCTTTACATTTCGCCTGAATGACTTTCCATTTGACAGCCAAATAGAGTTCTACCTTGTACCTACACATTTTCATTCCACAATCTGCAACTTTTCCCTCTCCTTGATTGAACAACAACAGACTTGTAACTTAAATGCAGCTATCAAAGAAGCATGCAATCATATTATACGCCAACGCATGTTATATATGCATATCTCCATTATACATATTTACGACAAACCAAAACGTCGAGAAACCTAAACAATAAGGTAGACAATACTATTTCCCAAAACGGAAACACGACTCTTCATCTTGCAGCATCAAACAATTTTCAATGCTTTCTAAATAAGTGAATGCTGGGGAAAATACTACAGGATGTTGCCTATTAGAACGACGTTCATAATAATAATGACAAAAGACGTCAACTCAGACTAAGAATGAACACAGTACATTGTTACTTTCTAAACTGCAATCTGTTCAATTGCGTCTTTAGATTACTGTCTACATTTTGCCCGTTAAATGGTGAAATATCTTGTACTTTGTAGCCTTAAGGTGTCTCCCTTGGTAGTTTATGCTCTTGTGGCAATCTGTAAATTGATACCTATATAGTTTAAAATCAAATATTCAGATTCAAGATTTTAAAGTTCACTTCAGACACTCTAATAAATACTAGTATGTTAACCTGATTAAAATAACATCACTGAAAACCAAATTTTTTTAGTAAAAGCTTTTAATATTTTAAGCACTGTATTTATGTTTTCACCGTCTTCAGATTTGCAACCGAGTGAAAAGAGAAAGTCAAAGGCCTAAGAGTTGATAGTACCTAATAAAACTCAAAATTGCATTTTGTACGCTGAACTGTCGTAAAACCACTAGGGGTTTTGAGTTACATTCTTTGAAGTCATTGAAGTTATAGTGGGACATTGCACAACATTAAGGTACATTACGTACCTAGATAAAAATCCAGCTACTGTCATAGACAAGCTTTTGCATCTGGAAACCAAAGGACCTTATAAATATCTCGTCTCCTAAGTCGGAAATTGCTGACAACCCTCGAGAGAACAAATTGGCTCTATGTAGCAGCTAATCGACAAACCGCCTAATACACAATCTCCGTTGTACAAGACATGCACTTCGTTTATCCTATCTAAAATTATATTTCCCCCACAGTAGCTACAACGACTACATCTTATATTTCTAAGCAATAGATGCATGAATGAATCACGGTGGCGATTAACTCCACGGAGACAAAACCAAAGGTAGTCGAATGAACAAACGAACGAAGTAAAAATGTGTCTATCCTGCTAGAATGAATGGTATGATGGTGCAAAACAAGAATTGTGCAAAGCAATTTTCCTGCGATAGAAAATACAAATGTTATGTATCCTTAAGCCGCTTTCTTCAACATTATCAAAACACAACTCTGACCCGCTGTATTTCTTTTTATGTCACTCATTTAGGGGATTTCCTTAGGCTCACAAACGGTTCCTAGAGCCTTGTACACTTTGAAAGCAATTCAATTCAACACAGAGGAACTCATTAAGATGGAAAGTCGGCACTACTTTATTCAGCTGTGTGCAAACACAAAGTTAATCCCGGATTTATCAAACCCGAGCATGCAATCCTACGACGCTTCGCATCGCAACACAAACACAAAACTCAATAACATCAAACCTCTGGATTTTTACCAATGGATTTATTCTAATGAAAAAAGTCATTTATTTTTTCATAAGGGGCATTGTGCATCAGTTTGGAATATTAACCTCTTTCTATTATAAATGTACACTGATAAACTGTCATACCTATATTACATACTGTACAGTAAATTTATTTTATTAAATTGAAAAGTAGATTTAATTTTCTCGTGTGTGGACACTGTGGTCAGTACAAAAATAGAGCAATATACATTTGATTCATAAGCACTATGAAAGTATTGACTAGTACACGAGAATACATTTTTTATGAATCTACAAACATAGATACTCTATTACAAAAATTTTCTGATTTCTCCGCGTGTCACTCACATGAAAAAATTATGATTTCCTTGCTATGGCAATGAAATGTTTTTTGTATAAAATATTGTGCAAAAAACCGTTTTTACTGTAAATTGTGTCATCTTTCCCCTATAACTTGTTTCATGGACATTTTATACTGTATCTATATCTCCTGTAACAGGTTGCTTATGTTATGACAACATTACATCATACGACGACAATAGCTGAGCAGTGCATTATGGTATTTATTGTACACTTCCCGACCCAACCATTTTGTCACAATGGGTTAAATTTTTAGCGGCTCCATTATAAAATAAAAAAATGGGAGCAAGTGGGCAGCCACGTCAGTTTTTATTGTGGTAGTGTACGACAAGAGTATCGGCTGAGGTAGATTTCTTAGGACAGATACAAAAATACCTGAAGTAGCATGGCATGGCAATACATATGAAAATCAGACTGAATCCTGTACAGAACTTTGATCCAGGTCATCCAACTTGCCCAACCTAATCGCTATAGCTATAGCGTTTTTGGGCTTGCCGTGTTGCTTTGGCTTGGTTAAGATAAGTATAAAGGGATAAATATAGGAAAGTCTAAGTTAGTTTTGGGTTTGTGTCAGTCGTGAGATGGGATAGAGAGGAATGACAGGAGCACTACAAACTTGAGATACACAGTAGCAAAAGCAAGTGGAACTAGAAGAAAGAAATAGTGGTTAGTTAGTACGTGTGTGCACGTTTAGTTGTACTCAAATACAATACAGCTATTATGATTCACATACCATGTTACGTACCTCGTGAAAAACTTCCGCAACTTGAGTCACTTGTTCAGATGCCGCAACTTCTGCAAACGAGCAGTCCAAATCTTTTCCCAGGACCTCTCCTATTGTCAGGTAATAACCAGAAAGACAAATATACAGTCTATGCGTAGTACAAGTCTTAGTCTGGTGGATATGCATTCAACTCATGCCATAAAATAACTCATTTCGCAATATCGCTACTAGCTTAATGATCGTTATACATTGTGAGGAAAGATGCCTGTCTGCTAGATACTTATTCTCTTTATGGCCACAAATATGGAAGATCATCGACAGTCTGTAAAAGAGCACGAAACACGTAGATGACCACTAGTGTATACCAAGATTGAGCTTATGCTATAATAGCTACATCTATATCATGCTTATAGTTTTTGTTAATTAGCAAATATTTACCTATTGTTAGTAACAATACTTTTGAGTTGCCCTAAGTAAAATTGCAATAAACTTTTTCCCTTTCGTTGTTGCTACAGACAATTGTTTCTACTAATGATAGAACGAAAAACTTATTTCTCTGGAATCTCTTGTAGTTGTAAGAGCTGCTACAACACTAATAATATTATAGTCTCTCTGTAAGTGCATATAGCAAGTCAAATATTATTCTAAGTACTTTCCGTTAAACTCTTTTGAAAGAGCATTCTCATATTATTAGCAACATGACATTATATTAACAAGCACTAAAAGGAGTTGGCGTGCAGGATAAAAACAAGAATAATATTTGAGGTATGTAACTAACCTTCTTCTGTGCTTATTTGTCTCAGATGCACCATGTCGCCTTTATTAGCCACGAGAACCATCGGAAGTGGAGCTGGAGAGTTATTCCCTGAATCTCTCATGTTTCCATTACTCGGCATCGCTGTTACGGATAGAGTATGACAGTTGCCACTTTGCCCCGAACCCACTCCTTTTCGGAATTCGCTCAGTTGCTGCTTCACTTTTTTAATGTAATTAAAACTCTGACGATCTGTGATTGAGTAAACCAGAAGGAATCCGTCAGCCCATTGCAAAGTCTCAGCAGAAAGAAGTTCCGTCCCTGTCTACACAAATACAGTCAACAAACAATAAATGTTTTACTCCTTCATTCCTTTCCTTATTATATTCTCTAATATACACTGTAAACAGCATACTATTACACTAGGTACACTGTTTTCATTTGTAAAGTGCAATGTTAATTTCTAATTGAGTCCAATTTATATATTTCTAAAGATTTGACTGAGGGATGCTTGTACTGAATATTCAAGTGAAGAATTACAAAGAATATTAGTACTTTGAATCAAGGGCGTAGCCAGGATTTGGTTTCGGGGGGGGCAAACTCAAAACATAAGGTATATATGCTCTCATTTTCGCGCGAAGCGCGAAAAATTTGAGCAAATTTGGCCAAAAATGACCTTAAAATACACTAAATTCGCGCGTAGCGCGAAAAATTTCGCGATTTTTTGTGCTTTCAAGACAAAATAACCTATTTTTTCCGGATTTCGGGGGGGGCAATTGCCCCCTTGCCCCCCCTGGCTACGCCAGTGCTTTGAATAATCTTAAACTGAACATTTTTAATGTTCAATTAATGTAAATTTATTTCAATTGAAGCAGGTCATCACCCGTAATTCGGTATTTAGCGAATGCTGCTATAGTATTACGACTTAATTGATGGTTAAAATAACTGTGCTCACATTATTCCATAGGTATGTAGTTTAAAGTGAGATCACGCTAAACTTAACTCTATATGCATTTTAGTCACTTATATACCTATTTTAATACATAATTCAATGTTTAGATAATATCTACTTACAACTACAACATTATAGAATAGCTGCAATAATAATGTTTGGCGCATAATAGTATTATAGAGCGCTTTCATGGTTGATATTGTCTGTGTCGTGTGATACAACAATACAAGGTTGCATCTGTTGTTGATACTCTGTAGACATATTTATGGTGTACCTACCACCTGGTAAGTTCGGGGCAATACTTTCACAACTTTCTCTATTCCCTTTCTAACACTATATCGTATATATGCATGTAGTTCTCTCTGAGATGAAATCTCACTGCACTCATTCCCTCTCTATAATAATGTTTGAATATGTCTATCTGAGTGACTGTGGCATAATACCATTGTATTAGCATTACGAACGGATGTCATTTTGTTTATCTTAGGAGTTTGCTTCTACGTGCGAAAGGGAATGAGAGACTAATCTGAGATTCAAAACCGTACATAAATTCTTTATTTATTCGATCTTTGCCTTGAATCCCCGCTTTTCTCACGAGGATTTCATTATAAACCTATACATACATGATATTACCCTATATTAACTACTTATTTAGAAGCAAAGCCGCATTTAAGCATTGATTTCCAAATCGTTTCCTCTATATTCGCTCAGGTTTCCGTTTTTGCATTTTGCAAGAGATTTTCTTCATTACAATTCTTAAACAACTCTACATAGCATAACTTTAATAAATCCGAAAGAAGATACATTTTTGTTCTAACTATAAGTACTTGATAACCAAATAAGTTTATGACCTTATATTTAAGTAGCCCAAAAATTAAATCACAATAAAGTTTGCTCACATTTTTAATTGGCAAAAATATTTTTGGGCTTAGTTTCTACTTGCATTTATCTCAAAGAAATTGGTAGTTATCTGTAGAATACTGGTATTATTGAAGTACATCAGCATAGTATATTACAAGCATGAATAATTTAATCTATCTGTCTGTCATAATCAGTTTATATACATGTAGTAGAATCAAATAGACAAAATGTATATAGAAAACTGTAAACATTATGACTATTGTTTGTTATTATCAAAGTAGTAACCACTATATACCTACTCAATCTCAATCAACGTACAAATGAAAATGGACAATTACCTACAATATAATAAGTAGTGCTACATTAACCTTATTATAACACAAATAGATGCGCATGAAAAATAGAAAATAATAACAAGTAAACCGACATTTCAAGAAAGTACATTTTGTATCACTGCTTTTAAACCTACAAGCACAATGTATTGTGACAACTGTTATACCGCAGAAATATTTGTTACTGGTATACATTGTGACATGAAGAATGTTAGAAAGTGTAAGAAAGGGAATATATAGGATTGTGAATGATAGAGTGTAAAAATTGCAGGTGGCCCTGTGAGATGAGTCGTTGGAAGACATGGGATGAAGTTGAAGTAAAGTACAGAGAGTTTTCTCCGCTAATCTTTCTGCAGCTCTATCACATGGCGCATTATGATTAAATAATATTAGTAGTATTATGTCTCCTTCTAGGTGACTGGCTACAGTGAATGCAGTTTTATTGCCCACCTTTTACGTAGAAGGTGCTACTTACAGACATGACGTGACAGATTTCTTTTTAGCCACTAACGGCATTTCGCTGTAAGCTGTCTAATAGATTTTATCTTGATAACATTTAACAGGAGCAGACAGTCCAACTCTGCCACAGTCCTCCCCACATCTCTCCCACTTTCACTCTCCTGTCTTGTTTTGCCAAACCAAAGGTATTTCCATTAGTTACACGTTAGCCCTATTTATAGACACGACACAAGACAACCAACCTGTACCATATGCACCAATAATCCATCGCCAACAGAATACAACTTTCAATCAAAACGTTGTATGTATAAAAGCTTCCTTCGTCTATCAACCAGGATCGCAGGAAGAGTGTGATCACGATAATCTCCCAAAACTTTCTCAACCTTATTCCCAAACTTAGAACACTTTCTCTGCGTGACAACACCAGACACAGTGCCACAGCTTTGTAATTACAAAGACCAAACATTTTCCTTACACCTTAAAAATTACTATATATCTCTATAGTATATCCTACAATATATCGCTTATTATTTTATTAGCAAACTTCAATCCTGTTTTAGCTAAATAGTGAAATATTAATGTACTAGCAAATTCATGTTCGCTCTAGTCAAGAAACGCTACGATTTCATTTCTGCAAAACATCCACAATTGTTTTAGCTTCCGTAATATTAACAATGATTCATCTCGTTTCCCCCCGCCTGGATATATTTTCAAACAATAGAATTACAGCATCTTGACTTTGATTAATATACAGTGAGCGACTCCTCACCTGTCACATAGGGCTTTTAACACGGATAGCTAACCTATTAAAAATTCGAAACCAAATTGTATCGGTGACAAAAATGTGACGGCATACGAGGCGCTCACTGTACAAACCAATTTTTAGTTTTGTAACTGACGCAATGTTAATGCCATTTCGAACACTTGGATTTATCATTGTAATTGTTCAAAATTATTTTACAAGCAAAACTCAATTGTACTCTTAATTGACAACGATAGTCGTAACAATTTGAAACTTTATGTATATAATTGTATTCTTTCCAAAATTTTATCAGTGGTACAAAGATATGATTGATGAATGAGAAAATCAACTTGTATTTTTATATACTGTCTGAAGCCATGTTATATTATGATTAATATTTTTTATATTCTCTCGGACAAACTCCCATAGTCAAACGTATATAGTTGTGGTAATCATACTAATGTTGGTTTGTTATTAAATAAAAAAATCACAGTTATACGCAGAGTTAATAATAAGATAAGTTATTTGGCAATTCATGTGCAGCATTTTGTGCAAGTAGGTAGACATAATAGTGATAAAAGCAAAATTGAGATAGATGATAGACAAGTCTCAATTTTCCCTCATCACTACACAACACACTCACACAGCTACACAGTTTTCCTTTTGGTTTTACGATGTAAAATATCAATCTCGTCCTGTGTTAGCCGTCTGATATGACAGAGGGAAACAAAGTGGAGCAGTTCTTACAAAAATATTGATTACTAGTGAATATCTGCGCCCAAGCTCCTCGCGGCAAAAATTCTGTAATTTTAGACAGGTTGAAAATTCCATTCTCTACAAGTTGAACCATTATTTTATAATTCCCGACAGAGAAGCCAAAAATTGACGCTACAGTTACATCCAACGTTTCTCAATTCCATTATTTGTAAGTAGAAATTTTCCTTAATTCACTTCCTTTGTGACCAACAACCTACCCCCGATACTCCCGATATATATTACCCTTTATTTCGTTTCACGTTTCTTTAATTTATTGATATTCTGTTCCCTTCCTTCTATTCACCTTTCCAATACTTATTTATATAATTTTTCTCACTCTCACCCCTCCCCGACACAACCCCCTTTCTAATTACTCCCTTTAACTTTTCGAAATATTTGCCCCACTGCTTCCAAATTCGCTTCTATTTCACTTTCCATAAAAATTAGAGATTAGTTACTAAAGATTATTATAACGGTTAATTTTTAGAAATCATAACTGATGGCTTAAAGTCAATCGCTCGCATGTTTAAGTACTTTGGTTAACTATTTCATTGGTCAGCCTGCTATCGTCTAAATATATTTTATGATTATATGTATCTTAATAATTGTGAATAAAATGTTTATAATGGATGTGTACGTAATTATACAAATTATTGGGGCTTTTCAAATGCTCCAAGTTAAAGCCGGGTAACAGGTTAAAATCTGTTAAAAAGTTAAAAGTTAAGACGGGGTAAAAGTTAAGCGACGAATAAAGGCGCGAAATTCAAATCTCCTACTCCAATACACGAGTGTATGATTTACACTCAGGTTAAGATTTTAACTGGCCTGGACTCAAGTGTAAGTTGAGTTAAACGCAGTGAAGCTGGAAAACACCAAGCAGCATTTCTAGATCGTTCAAATGCACAATAAATTCTTAATTCGCAGAAAAACAGACTTTACCTCTGAGCATTTGAAAAGCCCCATTATATTACTGCGAATCCGTTTTACTCTCCCTTGAAAAAAGTGATTCACTACATTTTTATATTTACTACAATGAATACCTAAGCTTACAAAATGCAAAATGCTTACAAAATGCAAAATACAAAATGTATGCATTTCTTTTACAACTTTGTATAAGAAATGCATACATTTTTTAAGCATAGTTGTTCTAATTTTTCATATCCAACTCTTACACTTTGATCGCGTCTGATTTTCAATTAATACCAGAAACAAAAAATAACTGTCTCTGTCATGATAAGTTTGTATTCGATGTATAGATGGGAGTAAAAGCAAAAATAACATTATGATGTACTTTGTTCACTTTATCAATCAGCCACAGCAGCGAAGCGCCGTCAAATGCAGTCCCTTCAAACCTAAAAATTATATTTCATCCTTTTCTGATCAATCATTCACAACAACTCAACGTTTCGACAAAGCGATTTACAACAATATCTACATCGAGCACCTACATGACTTTCACCTACGGGCATGCCGTTTCACTCGTCTAGCTTTCATACTATCTTGTGCATTGTACGCATTGTACAATATACATACCATATATTTCCCATTAAACAGTAGTACGATTTAACGAAAATCGGACCTTGTACCCCTACGGTTTATTAGAAACTACGGTTTATTAGAGTACTACGATTTATTTCAAAATTTGGCGCCCAACCCCTACAGTTTAATAGAGTGCTACGGTTTTTTGGGAAGTACAGTTTAATGGGAAATATACTTACGTAACCACACATTATATAAAACCAAGTAAAAACAGTTTTCAACTAAACTAACATCAACCTGGTAAGTAATGTGTGAATTAGGACAAGATCAAAGATTACAGCCACTTAAGAAGCCTGAATTCTCGGTCTCTTATTCAGTCCTTAATGAATATGTAAAATAAGTAACACGAATACTAACAACTAATGCGGTTTTCCTGCCAAATTTTTATGCTAAACTTTTAGTAAACAGTAAAGCATTAAGCAAAATAATATGCATTTTTAAATCTTACCTTCGGACAGGTGTCAAGTATTTCAAATATCACAGGCTCTCCATCAACCATCATCTCATGCTTGTATCGATTTTCTGTAGGTACAAATATTAACAATAAAACATTATCTTACAATAAACACTTTATCACTCTTTTATCATCAACCATACATATCATTTTCCGATTGTGCCTAAAATGACAACTATCTAACTATAACTCTAGATATGAGAAAACAGTTTTAGTACGGTATTATTGTTAAGAAGTGTGGCTACTTGCTAGTGGAAATTTATGCTGAATTGAACCGTAGAAAAGGCAAAAAGATATAAAAGCATTACGTGATATTAAATGTTAAAGCGCTAATAAGCTGTAATAAATACCATATCGACTATTAACAATCAAAGTGACGTAACCCTGGTGGTCACTAATGCTAAATTGACGTATGCCACTTGGTCACTAATGCTGATTTGACTTAGGTATGCCATATTTCGACGTTTGGTATTTTCTATGTAGAATGTATATGGAAAATACCAACCGTCGCAATATGGCATACGTCACTTTAGCATTAGTGACCACTCGGGTTATGTCACTTTGATTGTTAATGTTCGATATATAGCCTATTTTCTGCATTATGGTCGTTGATTACGGCAAACAAAATTTATAGTTAAAATGTCAAGAAAAAGCCGTTTGTTCGTGTAAATGAATCGGGTGTGGGCGGTGTGGTTATGTGTAAAGTTTTTATAATTATAAAAGATTACTTACCACCCTGATGGTCGTATTCACCAATGTATCGTTTTGTAAGAAATCTGACCGTCAATGCTGTTTAAAAATAAATAGATATTTGTTTCGTAATAGGCAATTTTATAATTGATAAAACATATTCATTTTTAGCAAAATAATTCTGTTCATTTTCGCAAAGTCTGGAAAGTATAAATGATAAATAATAGAAACAAAACCCATATCCAAAAATGGCGAATGTAGCTAACAAAAAAGTGTATGAATAAAAAACTTATATCAAGCAAAGCTACGGAGACCTCACGAGGTTGACTAAAAGTAGGATTCACTATCCAAATGAGGATTATGTAGTAATTAGTAAGTTTATTGGAAGCGCAATCAAATTTTTTGGAGTACCAGGATGAATAAAGTTAGCTAAAAATGTAACTATGCTTTACGTTTTTTGGAAGCGGAATCACATTTTTTGGAGTTCCGGTATGAATAAAGTTAGCTAAAACTGTAACTATGCTTACGTTTTTTGGAAGCGTAATCAAATTTTTTGGAGTACCTGTATGAATAAAGTAAGGTATAAAACTTTTCAAATCTAAGTAGAAGCAGTAGGTGTGTTTTCATAGGTAGCATTCAGAAATATCGATTTATACTGATATTTATGATCGATTCTGTTTTGACCTTAATTTAAAGATTTAAAAACATAAAAGCTAAAATTATCAAATCAAAGTAGGAGCAGTAACTGAGTTTTCATAGGTAGCGTTCAGAAATATCGATTCATACGGATATTTTTATGATCTATTCTGTTTTTCTCCTTAATTTAGTGATTATCAAATCAAAATAGAAGCAGTAACTGTGTTTTTATAGTTAGCATTCGGAAAAACATGGATACCTACTGATATGTATAATCTATTCATA
>JAQFYB010000768.1:0-44100 GCA_034694085.1 Pogonognathellus longicornis
ATTTCATGACCCGAACCCAACCTTAACCCGATAGGGTTGGGCCAACCCTAGGGTTTCGGGTTGGGCTAGACGCTCTAGTAAATAGCGCTATAAATAGCAGTAAAAATGGGCAAAAAAAGAACACAAGCAGCAAAAATCGACTTTTAAAATTGCTTATTGTTCTTAAACTCAATTATTGTAACATTTTTATTAGTGTACAATATTGACACACACGTTTATTGGTTATTGAATTTTAAATTAGGCACATAGTTTCACTCCGCCGTTCCCCTAACTTTACAGAAATTTGTATTGCTGAAATCTAGCCGAAATTATTTGGGATTTGTTTGATTTTTTAACCCAGGTCTGGAGTTTAAATATTTCGCTGCAGTTAAAGTGTGATAATTAAAAGTCTCTTTATAAAAATCTTCTCCAAAGTAAATATATTTTTTCAAAAAATCGAAAAAATAGCACAAAAACAGCACTTGCCATAAAATTCAAGAAAAAATGCTAGAAATTATAAATAATTTTATTTAGCATAATTAATGGCAAAAAAAAATCCAAAATATAGCCTCGTTATGGCATGATACGTACAATATATTAAACCTTCCGATGGTAGCTATGTAGCTGTTGGCAGAAAAAAGTAGCAAATGCTAACTATTCCTGTCTCTAATGTAGTTTACTTTCTATAACTAACTACTTATCTGCAATTGGCAATATTTTTTACTGTCCACTTTTCAACCCACTCTTTCAGAGACGGTATTTAAAGAAAATTTCTTATTCAAGAAATTTTACACGAACTACATGCTACATGAAGTCATTTAAAAAAAAGTGTTTTCAATATTCATCATTAGAAGCTTGCTGCAAATTGCTTTAAACATTAAAATAGTTAAGTTCCATTTTGTTTTTCCTTGCGAACCTAACAATTTTTGATAGTGTACAGTTTTCGCTAGTGTTTTAATGTATTATGAGGGGGATACTATACGAAAAATAATTTATGTAATAATCTGAAATATTTTATTTGACTCATTGTCAACTGGATGGAACGATGGAAGAAAATCAACGTTAAGCTTATAAAGTGTGAGCAAGGTAATCAAGTGGAACAAAGTAAAAAATGGAAAAACTCACGAACCCTATGTAAAAAGAAACGCAGGGAACAAGGAGGAATTGTAGTTAGAAAACACATTCTCTTGTGTGTTCGTGTGAAATTAGTGTAGTACAACATTATTGTGTTTCCTCAGCTGGAACTAAACGTGCGTAGCGTACCACTAGTAGAAAGAGAGTATTAGAAATAAACTATTTCTCAAATGTAATAGAGTAGCGACACCATATTAAGTACTCCTACTTGTTACAATAGATTGACACAGACACAAAAAGTTCATAAATACTGAAACCAAAATTAGCAGAGTTGAAATGTGTGAATTTCAACTCTGTATTGTTCAACGCTATATTATTACACATTTTACGATTGTGGTGATTAGACAGACGGAGAGAGACATTCAAAGTTGTATTTCTATGAAGTAGCTGTCTACTTAACAAGTGCAGAGTATTTTATAGTGCGTAATGTATATGGTGGTTGTTGGTGTAGTGGAGGAGTATAAAGGATAATACAAGAAAAGGTACGGCTAGTACATTGCATTGCTAGGACTTCATTGTGCAACTACTACACATACGAACGAACGAGGTGAATCTTCCTTCGACAAGGCAAAACGGGAGAACCATCAGTCAGCATTCAACAACAGCAGAAATTATCCATCAACGCTGCGGAAACAACTAAATTCCTTGTGTAAAATTTCGTCTTTGGATTTGGAAATCGAGGCTAAATTTTTAGTTTTATCATTGCTGAATATTGTCTAAATTGTTTATCAGGTAAGTGCGACCATCAACATCCTTGTATTTCTACTTTATTCAGTGAACCAATTCGTTATTTTCACTTGTTTTTGTCATCAATATTTGATATTATATTATATTATGAATGCTGAATGTTGAATGTATGTTGAGTTCGGTTGTATACATTCAACATTCAATACTTATTGAATGTCGAGATAATTTCGATTTACGATATTTTACTCCAACATTCACTGATGATTATTTTTGATATTTTAGTTTAATACTGTCTCAAACATGAGCGGAGAAGGACCCGGAGATTTTGATCCCTGCGAATGTGTGTGGAGCCATGAGCTTGCTACTCGTCGCCTCCTCAATATGGTAAAAACTACTGATTAAAATTGACAAATGTAAAATATCATTTCATTAAGAGTATTGTATGACCATAAATCATAGAATTGGGAATTAGGTCATTAGAAACTTTAGGACGCCAGTGACGCGACAATATAGAAATAAAAAAATCCAGGTTTGCATTGCGACTTGTAATAAAAATGGTTGTTGATATTGTAGGTGTAGGCTCTGGGTTTTTAAAAGCACATTCAGGCATTCTTTATTGAACATAATTCTGATGCCTGAAACAATTACCAGGAAATGATTTGGCTTTTAACTTAATTTAACGCATAAATGTTGTATACATTATAGGACAAAGTTGTTGCCCAGATTATGTACTTAATTTACTAGTAACCTGAATTTATTTATTACCTTTACCCTTACTTATACTAACAACGTATAGTGATAGACATGGACATGAGTATATATTTATGATTGGTAATGGTGTTAAGTTGTAGTAAGTTGGTGTATGTTGTTAATGTTAAATCAGATCATTGAATTAGATTGTATAGTTGAACTTTGACTTTGAAGTTTCATACATATTTGTAAATACTATGCTTCTTGCTGCCTTAGCAGGTTGTAAATTTAACGTAGTGCCATTACTTTGTCACGAAGGTATTTGGCAAGAGAGAAAATTATTAGCGCCTTGTAATGATTCATTCCCTACTTTCATTACATTTGCTATAATAAAAGCAAATCATAACTGTTTATTTAATGTTGCCACGAAAGTATTAAAGATGAATATTCGTTGTTTATCATATTTACAATTCATTGTTAAGAAAATAGTTATGGATTTTGGCGCACAGCTAAAGAATCGACAATTACCAACAATGAAGTGTATAATATTATTTATTATGTTGTGTTTGTCTATCTTTAGCGAAACTACTAACTAACAAGGTCATTTTTGCGTAGGGAATAAAGTAACATATACTGCTCAAGTAGAGTGAATATATTGTTATAGTTATAATATAGTACGCTTGAATTCCTAAAGACAAAATGCCCATACTCCATACTGCAAATAAAATGTTATGTTTTAATGCAGCAGATTTACTTATCGGATAGAAATTACTCACTGAGCAGCTTGAATTAACTCAAACACATTATTATCTTAAGTGTCTATTTAACTGCATTGCACATACTCATCGAGAATATAATTATACATTATTATTTGTTGTAGTTTATGCACCAATGTTTAATTGTCGTATAATAGTACATTGAGAATTATACTCAATGCACACATTATTATTATTATTATAGTCGTACTTTATAGTTATTCAATAACGCCAGCTCTTCTGATGCTGTATTCAATACATTATTATTTTTAACATGCACTGAATTGATGTATCTACTGTAAAGCATAAATATATGAATAACCCAGACAGTTGACTATTTGCGCAATACTATTTTAGATCAATGGGAATGAATTTTAATGTCAATTTATATTATGTTGCTAATATTTTTAGTTATATCCAGAGTATCTATCTGCAAAGTTTTCAATTAAAATTTAGTCATAGATTTGACAAGGGACGTTTGGTCCCCGTTCCTATAAGGCGACGTTCTTCGATGAAATGGAATGATATTAGATATTTTTTATCATGCATTATACCACCGGTAAATAATATTTAAAGCTAAAAGCTATAATATGTTGTATTCATTCCCTGCACGAACACAGTTATAATAACTCTCAGAACGAGAAAGGCAAACATGTGTACATTGGTGGTTGCTAGGATTGCCAGTTGTACGTGTGTCAACCTCCATTTGATTCCTCCATTCCGAAATGTACACGTAGCATTAGGTCTGTTCTAAAGCTCCATTGTTTGCTAACGAGCCTTTATAGTTATAATTTATATTACTTAGCACAGCAATTCTATCTTCGGTCTAGATTCACAGTAACCAATAGATTGCAAACCTACAAACAAATATAATTATAGCGAGCATAAATAGACGCATGCCTAAGTAATTCAACATGAAATTTATTGAAAATACTTATTCAGGAATATTTAACGGAGGAAAGACAGACAATACAATTTGTTATAATAAGTAAATGCATTGCTTAATAATTGAAAATTAGCAACTGCAACCCATTTATATCACATATCACAGGATGAGATACGAATAATTACATGTAAACTCTATTTAAAAATAATAAGGCCTAATTTTTCTTTTTAGATTCGGCAACAAACGGACTATTGTACTGAAAATGAGTGCTTTAATGAGAGTAAGAACCGCAGTTTATTGTTGCTATTGTACTTATAACATTGTCGATTTACAAATATTATGGGGTAAAAAGTTACTTAGTGGATCAGCATGCTTTTCACTTCGGTATGTTCTGTAAGCAGTTCATGTATATTTTTATAGTTTCTTGAATTTGCTTTAAACTTTTCTTGAATGTTTGCATTTACATACTTCAGTCAGATAATTATTGCTGACGAAACTTATGTAATGACATGATAAGTATATCCATTCGTGTAGTATCCGCACGATTATATATAGGCGTAGCCAGAAATTGGTTTCAAGGGGGGCAAACTCAAATGAGGTATTGTGTGCCGTTAATAACATACACAATAGGATACGAGGATGTTCAGCATCCTATTGAGTATGTTATTAACGGCACACACACATTCTGCTCATTTTCGCGGGAAGCAAGAAAAATTTGAGCTTTGAGCAAAAATGAACAAAAAAAAACGTAAAATTCACACTTAGCGCAAAAAACGCGAATTTATGTACTTTATTTGGTAAAATAACCTCTTTTTTCCGGATTTCGGGGGGGGGGGGCTTTCCCCTCCCCTGGCTACACCAGTGGAATTATAAGTATATTTTTATGGTATGTGGACATTGAATCTTCTCTAAGCTTCTTATCCAAATTTGGTTATCAATCATTGTGAGTCTTGTACGCACTGCTGACTAAGGTGGTATGGCAAAATATAATCAACAACATCGTCATGTCATATTATATAAACCAACAGTTGTTTGCTTATATGCACCACTTAAAAGCCATTTAATGCAGCTGGTGTTTATTGAATTAGTTCCAGGTACTCCACATGGAGAAGCAGCATCGACAATGCTCATTATCGGATTCTGGTTCTTGATGGCTCTTGTATTATTTATGTTACGGCCAAAATCTAGCGTTCCAGCCTCCAAAGGAGCCCGTGATCAATCTGTAAGTGAAAAATGCAATTAAACTGAACACAGCACAACGTAGAAATGTAGAAAAGTAATAGTCTGCTATTTTTATATACCGTCTTAACAGCATGTACTTAAGTTTCTGTGGTAGGTTGGTGCTCTGGGTAGGAAGTACGATTTACGTCCAAACTTTTCAACTGCTACCAAGCAATTATCAAATATCTCGTAGTTATAGTTATATAGAAAATGTTAGAAAAGTGCTTGTTGCCCTGAAAAGTAGCATTCGATAAACCATCTAAGTAATTTGTTTTAAAAATGGAATTTTTGGAAAGCTAAAGAATTAAAATTGTGATTAGCCACTATCGATAAGTTGAATTGTTTTAAGTCGGTTAGCAATGGCGCCTGGAAAATAACAAGATGTAGAGGCTAATAAGAAATAAACCGTAATGGGAAACCTTTGTTTACACTACACAGCTCTTAAGTACTTTTTCATTATTGCTAGGAATATTAGGAGTAAAAGGATTACTTCTGAAGAATGAACTTGACTTTTATGCAGTCAGATATGTCTTGCAACTTATAATGTTATAATTAAAATAATATTGCTTATTTATAAATGGATTTTATTCCAATATCTACTATATAATAGCATAAGTATATAATGTAGCCGAGAATTAAAAGCTTCAAACTACAAAATTGATATTTTGAGGTACACATTAGTGGACATGCCACTTGGTATGTTTATACATTTTGAAGGACCAGGATAAAAATAATAGTTGGTTGAAATGAGACCTTTTGTTATTATCAAACGGAACGGAGTATCTATAAATACGTATAATAACTGAGAGTAGTATGTTTGCACAGCTTAAGGCTATTTTAGTGAAAGGGTACAGCACTTGAAACTTGAAAGGGTATTATTCTACTAACTGCACAAATATTCTATTATTACCTTGTAAAGCGTTTTGATTTACCATGAATTGATTTGTGTCCTGTGTGAATTGGAGTTAAAATGTACTTTATGATTTTGTAGGGACCGAATTTCGACCCACGCGAACCTACCTCAAATTAACGCCGATAAAAATTGCTTGATTTAACCGTCATCCCGTCACGTTTAAATGAAATGGAACTCGCAACTGGTCAACCAATATTGATTCGAAGAAAGAAGAAATTTGCTATAATTAAAGTGTAATTAGTTATTAATTGTTAAAGTTATTTGGCCTCTCGCTGCTGTGATTACCATATGATCTATAGCTGGCTTAAAAATCTACATACCTTCGCAGTTTTATTGTAAATTCGCATCGATGCTAAATTTATGAAATGTATAGTATTATGTGGTAGCGAATCATGTCGTTACAAATGTCCTAACCCTTAATAATTATAATGGCGAATTATATCGCTATTTACCCTGCTACATGATATAGAAGCGATTTATATCCTTTTAAATTATCACCACTTAATAATTGTATTAGCGAATTATATCGTTATTTTCTCCGCTAAATAATATAGAAACAAATATCCTCCCCTTAATAATTATAATGGCTAATTATATCGCTATTTGCCCTGCTACATGATATAGAAGATATCACCACTTAATAATGGTATTAGCAAATTATATTGCTATTTCTCCGCTACGCTACATGATTTAGAAAGAAATATTCTCCCCTTAATAATTATAATGGCGAATTATTCGCTATTTACTCTGCTCTACATGATATAGAAACGATTTATACCGTTTTAAATATCACAACTTAATAATTGTATTAGCGGATTATATTGTTATTTTTTCTGCTACATATTAATAGAAGCGATTTGTATCATCACTTAATAAATGTAATAACGAATTATATCGTTATTTTCTCTGCTACATATTAGTAGAAGCGATTTATATCGACACAAGGTAACATTATTATTTTCTCTGCTACATATTAATAGAGTTGCTATACTAAATAAACTTGATCGCTAATTACCCTTTCCTGAAAAAACTGTGATGGAAATGAATACAAATGCGAAACTAAAGATATAATTTACAATTTGTATGTAATTGCTTAACAAGTATAATTATTAAGTAGCCCATCCGAATCATCACTAGCATGCATTGGATGGGGTTAATAATTGTTTTCCTTTATTAAAATTCTAAGCGGTACTTGTACTCCAAGTATTTAGAGGTACAATCAAGCTATAGCTGTATTGTGCAAGGCACACATATATATTATAGATTATAAACTTGTAATGCAATATTTTTAATAGTTACGTTTTTAAATCGATATTATATTACAACATTAGTCTTCCCTATATAATGTAATTACCAATTGGATCTTTTATATAATACATTTGTAACTCATTTGTTTGATGTCATTGAAATAATATTTGACAACTACTAAATACAATTGGCATAGAGTTTGAAAATACCAATGAACATTCTATTATTTGCACCATGAAATTTTTTAGTCTTTGCTTCAATAATGTATAAACTTACTATCACGCAGTGTGTCATTGTTGGGAAGTTAATGGTTCACATAAAAACAGCTATACAGCTATTTTTATGTGTGATAGAATTTATGTGTGTGTAGAAGGATATACTAATATTTAAGTAGAAGTGAATGAGAATTCTAATCAAGCGAGATAAAAACTTTCTAATGAATTTAATTATATAACAATAGTAGCAGTAAGTGAGATTAAGTAAGTTTTCGATTTATCGCTGTATAATATAATAGCTATTTCATTTGTGTACACACTTTTCAATTCTAAAAAGCTATTTTACTGTCGAAATATTACATGTAAAATAAACACAAAATAGTTTATTTCACAAGTCTGTTGTAAGTTTCTTGATGTAAAATGAGTTTAGGGTGCAATAGTTAGTATTATGACTAAAATTTGAAACTATGAATTATTATTTTATTTGGAAGCATAAAGTTTGTATGAAAGATAATAATAATATTATGTTAAATTGAAATAAATAGAAATAATAAACGGTATACCATTGAAAAGCCCGTGTGCATAATGAACATACGGCGGATCAATATTTATCAAAAACCTTTAAAATATTTATTTACTATTTACTTAAAAATGCCAAAATATTTACATAAATCAATAAATACTTCATATTTTTCATTGTATGTGTATGTCAAAACGCGTGTAAAACAAACAGAATTTTAACTGGATTCCAATCATAACTTCTAATATGATGTAGAATATGTCAAAGACTACCCATAACGCAAATAAGGAGCCAATTTGAGGGAATATAAATGAAAATGATACAAAATTCGCTCGTAGAGCGAAAAATTTCACGATTTTTTTATAGTTTTACATAGAAGTAGCCCCTTTTTGGGATTTCAGGGGGTCAATTGCCCGTTTTCCGTCCCCCGGGTATGTGGTGTTGAGCCAAAATATTTACAAAAAACCCCTAAATATTGACAATATTAACCAAAAACGTTAAAATATTGATAATATTTACCAAAATACTCAAATTTTTTAATTTAATTTGGCTCTTAAAATGCTTCAATCAAATGACATGAAAGATTGAGATACGAAACCTTAAATGTGTAGAAGAAGAAACGGCAGAGTCGGAAATCAATAAATATCCGCCCTTTGATAATGATAAATACTTACGAATTCGGTTTCATACTTTCACACAATATTGCATTTAACGATAAGTTGTAGAGATTTCATAAAGGAATAAATAATCCCTCAGAAAAATAAGATCTAGAATTGCTACATATTGTAGAAAGGATTTAAAATTAGAAATAGCAATGCAAATGAACCTGTAAGTATTTTTGAAATAAACAGTCGTGTTACAAGCAATAGAGCTAAACGTTCACCCACGATTACAATCCACTTGTAGTTTAATATGCAAAGTGTAAACGTTACATTATATGATTTTGTATGTAGGAAATCTCCATATTTAAATATTAAAACAGAGAATAAAATAATAGGAATGATTCAATAAAAAAAATTGAGTAACCTAATGCTAATCTAATGACAACAAATTCCTAAAGTTATTCAAAACTCCATTTTGTCTTCTTTGACTTAAATAAAATTAGCAAATTAACAATTTTAAACCATTGCAAAACATTAACAACCGTATCTTAACCTACAATGATCAACTTTACTACTATGGTTTGAACCAGAATTTGTAAGATAGTATTACAATATTACATACTATAAAAAATTATTAGTATTTAGTTGCCCTGCTTATAACTATACAATGTAATTGTACATGATTTTCAGTTTGAGTGTCATAAATAAAAAACCTTATATTTTCTAAATATTATAAATACTTTAAAAAACCGACTAAAATATTAAGATGACTCGCACATTTATATAACTCATTACACATTTTCACATTCGTAAGTACAACGCGTTTTACTCGTAATAGTACAAAACTTCAGATCAGTGACTCATCTACTATTGATCAAGTGCAGGCGTTTACACTTAGAATATCAATTTGGACAGACTTAACAAAACAAAAACAGTAATATATTATTAACAATAAAATTAACACATGAAATTGTGTACAACTACCAACTAATAATTTTCATTGAAGAGTACAAAATTCCTAATAGTTTAAATTGTGATAATCAAACTTAAAAACGTAACTTATAATCGAGTACAGAGTTTGAATATATACTATCAAGAGGTTAAAACATTGTTTTTTACTAACACAATAAAAACCTTAAGTTTCTTGCTTAACTTAACAAGAATCTCAATTTGATGTGTGTAAATATTGATTGAGTGGTGGAGCCACTTTTTAGCAATGGGAAAGAGAGGAAAGTTATGATACACGAGAAAGAGCCTAAGAGAAACGCTAGTTTGTGTCTGTCGTCTGTGTTTTTGTTTGACACCCTAAGAAAAGAAATGTCTCACATCACTCCAAATGTCTCCACCACTTTCTTATAAAATCTGTTTATTATGGTTTATATATACTTTGTATTTGTATCCATGCAAGCTTTTTTTATTTTTATTGTTAAAATTAGCTCTTTGAATTGTTCTTTCTTTGAAGAACTTTTAACACCTTGTCAAATCTACCCTTGTGCTCTTCATTTGTTTCATGAAAGAGCATATCTCCCATGCCGATTGCAAAATTGTCTAAGCTGGGAAGAGTATCGAAGGTGTTTTTGTACACGTAAACTGGAGGTAAGTTTAATATTTCTTTTTCAGAAACTGAATTGGAAATGACTTGACAATCTTCTGTCTTTAAAGAAGCGGAATCAATTCCGTCTGTTTTTTCGTCATTAGTGCCTTTGACATTAAACGGTTCTAAAGGGTTCTCTAAGATAACGTCATCGTCAATTGTGAGTCCAACGTCGTCATCCTCGTCATTACCTACATTATTCTCACTATCACCATCGTCTAAACTTATGAGAGGTGGAGGTGGTTTTGACGAAGTGGCTGGACTTTCTCCATCTGCACAAAACAACAAGTAACAAATGAACATAAGAAATACAACCTTCATTTACGGTATGGAAAAACATAAAATCTATTAATTTTCAGCGTTTTTAATATTTCATATACAAATTAGTAGTACCATTACCATTGGAATCACCAGGTTTTATTATCCCTTCCAGAATTACGCTCTCGTCATCTGTGTCACTATTTGCAGAACTTCCAGAAGACTCTGATTGTCCGTTATCTTCCCAACTTTCTTCCTTCTTCTTTGGCACTTTTCGCTTACTTTTCTTACTTTTCTTCTTAGACACAACACCTACACCACTCTTTGTCAGTTGTGGAGGTTGAATGACGTCCTCTTTAGCTCCTTTGACAGATATCGATGTTTCAGGAGATTTTGGTGGAGTAATAATCATCACGTCATCGTCGGACGTAGAGTCAGCAACATCACCAGTACAATCTACATCGTTTCCGATAGCAATCAAGGATGGGGAAGGCGTTCTTACTCTTTGAGAGACGTTAGTATGTTTTCCGAGACCATATCCATTATCCTGTTGTTCTTCATCTTTATTTTTTACGGGAGAACTCAGACCTAAAGTATGCAGATGCTGTGAATACTGGAGTGGGTCTAAGTTTTTGGTTGGAACAACAGGAGCATCATCCCACTTTCTTTGTTTCTCAGGAGACATGTTAGTTGCTTGTGAACTTGAGGTGTGTGAGTTAGAACCATGATTTCTGCGAGAGTTTTTCTCATACGAAGAATTTACATTGGAACGTCTATCAAACCTAGAACTCCTATCGTACTCTGTAGGACCCCATTTGTCATCGTAATTTCTACTATTTGGTCTCAAGTTTTTGCCTTTTACTTCGTCGTTGCCTCGTCTAGATGAGCTGGAATTGTCATAGTTATAATTACGATGGGCTTCAAGTTTCGGGCGCGGTGAATATGTGAAACGGTCACCAAAAACTTCATATGGGTCTTCACCAGGCTGGGGTTCCGGGAAATAACCTTCACCACTCACTCTTTTCCTAGGAACTGATGTGCCTGGAGAATTCTCTGCGTAATCTTTTCTCATTTTTTGACCGCGACCTAAACTGTACGATACCGGAGTGGGTACTCCATCATCTGTGATTGTATTCCGCATTGCATGAGAAAAGCTGGAATTTGGACCACCAGCTTTCATATCTCGATTATTTTTCAGACTTGTTCCAGGTGGTGGAGGACTTTCACCGTATCTTTCATGTCTTATTGCGTCGCGTTTTTTGTCCACTTCGAGCTTCGTATCCCCATACTCTAGAGACAGTTGATGAATAAAGGTCTCCAACGAATGCTTAGGGTTGTAAGGAGGTTTGCGCATTTCTCTGCATTCCTAAAATCAAAAGACAGTTGAACATTTGTAACTTGCTTGTTGTTAGTATGGAATCAAGAAGCTTTTGACTAGTTTCTTACATCCATATATCCGGTTGGAACAGGTGAATTAAATCCGGGGTAGTTGTATACACGGCTGCGGTCCAGGGTTCTATCTGACACTCGTGTATGCACTTGCTCTGTTAAATATAGTTGCTTTCATTTCACAATTGTTTTGGTAATGCTTTTTAAGTAGGTACTTCATTTTAAATAAAGAAAGCATGAACTTACCAATGTGGTGTCCATAAAGTCTTAGCGTAGATGTTCGTTCCAAAGCTTTTGCTTTCCAACCTGGAGGGTATCCATGTATTCTCATATTGTATATATGGTGCGGAAGCTGATTCCCAGATAGACCTAACACGTTACGCAATGATTCACTCAGCACACCGGGCTGAAATTTGGCAAACTTCTGATCAACATCTTCATGATAACGACAATTTTTTAGACCATTATCATTATTTTTCTTAAAAGCCCTAATATTTTTGGAAATTCGATAAGGGTCTTTAGGTTCCGGGCACTCGTTTATCATGTGACCTCCACCACAATTGAAGCATTTCTGCGCACTCTTAGCTTGGTTCATATTTTTGCAAAGTCCACCCAACTTCTCTTCGTCACTTTCCTCCATTGACAGCACATCAATGACATTCGAGGATTCCTACATCAGTAAGTAAACATTATTAAGACAACGTTACTAATGTAAGCTACTGTATAAGCATGAACATGAATTAGGGTTTCTCAATTTGAACTGTTTTTATTATTATAAAAATGCCAGTAGAATTGTCGTACCACGTCATACTGTGGAACCTGCTGACTTTGAAACAAATTTTTACTTGTGTTGTCCACCTCTTTTTCACCACTGCTCTTATGAGGGTTATACAGAGGATTCATTAGCTGCAACCCAAGTCCAGATCTGTCTAACATGAACCCTAGGCCAGTTTCGTCGCCCGTTTTGCCTTCGTCCAACTCCACGCGAACTCTCATATTAGAAAATGAATTAGGATTGAACCCTTGGTGACTTGAAGACTTTGCATCTTGCGATGGATTTAACTCCTCTTTGATAATTTCAACGTCGGATTCTGTTGGACTTGCCGGCGTGTCGTCTAATGTGATTATCTGCTGGGAGTCCATTTCCAATTCCAATACCTTTTTTCTTATTTAGGTTAAAATAAGAATCTCAAAGTTTAGTCTAAAACTATAAAAAACATTGACAGTTAATTCGTGTAGCTCAAAAATATTATGTCGTGAACACATTTTGTGTAATTACAAGCTTTGAGACAGCGTTGTATGTTCCACCACATTTAATAATTGCAATACTATTTGCATTAACAAAATGCAAGTTTTAATGATTACTAAACGTAAGACGAAGTTCCCATCTATTCTAAGATTTATACCATTTACACGTCACACGTGTTTGGCGTCCTTTAAAGTCGAAAGTTGATTGCTAAGAATAGAATCAAAATTTTAAGTTTGTAGTACTCTCCAATTATAAATGAATCATAATACAATAAATTTTACACATTTCTGTTGATAAATGATCAGTTAAACCCTTAATACTGATAACTGAAAAATAAATTGTTGATTGTATACGAATCGCCACGGTCAGTGTATCTCCTTCTCATCTATTCTATTATGTCGTTTTATATTTCAATGTTCAAGAAGTTGAAATTAAGTTATTGCAACGCAAAAAATAGACAAATTTTGCCCAAAACTAACAAATAGTTATTGTATTATAATTTAGTGACGTATTTATGAGTTACCTATTTCGATTCAACATAAAAACGAACAAATTGACAATTTGTAATTTGACTAGCTTTTAAGAGTTTTCAATCAAAAAGTAAATTCATAACAAGTGCGTAAAAGTTTGCACTTTCTCACCGCCACAACATCAGTCTTCACATTTATCACCTGTTCAATCTCTAGGGCTGATTCTAGTGCAATACAATGTGTTTGATCTAGATCTAGGAAATGTTCAAGTGTTTTCTGTTCATAATCAATTCGTCACTTCTTGTATAAGTACCAGTGCCTGTCAGTCTGTATTCTCTGTATTCCCGAATCCGTTTGATGTCCCAGTATTATTTTATTCACCCATCGGAAATTGTTAAATAACAATAGGTGATCTAATTGATGATTTAGTAAAATATATATATGATATCTATAGGTCTTCAAAGATAATTGTATTTAAATCTAACGATATAATGAACATCACAAAATTCAGGAGATATAACGTGCGCCTAGTTAGTATCATTTTAATATTAATAGATCATGATGAAAATACGCCACTAGTTCTTTATATTAATTACTATCCTTCATAATGTTTTATAGCGATGCACATACAAGCAAAATAAAATGCAATCCTATGTAGAAATGCGACACTGTAGTTACTGAATGACACATTGACATATTAATTAGAAATCAAAATAATAGATTTTGAATTATAATATTGAATTATGCTGATACGACAATAAATAAACAATAGAATTTATTTGAATCGGTACATGAAAAGAGAGGTAAACAATGATAATATAACGTTATCTAACAACAGTATTGATGTACATTACTTAACATAATACTTAAATAACGTAAGTACTTTACTCATCTAGGTCTATGAATTTCATTTCTTGTAATTCATGAGGTATAAACTGTAAATGATGGAGGTTAGTCGAATTATGCTCGTGTACGATTTATGTCAAAATGGAATATTATAAACAGTATTTGACTTTGAATTACATAGATGAATGTATGTACGTATACATGTATACAAAGTTGGATCACACACCACTGATTTCTGTCAAAAGCGAATAATACAAACTGTTGGGTTATCTGCACTTGGTTAACAAAAATCGGACCAAAATAAAGGATCCCATTCTCGACAGACTGATAACCGGAAACAAATGGTACCTCCATAAATGTTTTTTGACTTTTGTGGAGCATGACATTGTTTTTTGATTAAAGTCGAGAGTGGCTCTTAACATTGCTGCGACGAACTACTTTTTAGATCTGACTTTGTGAGTGTGCAATTGCAATAATACGATAGAAAAATTATATTTTTCAAAGTTAAAATGAATGACAAAGTCTCTAACACGATAACAAGTGTTACAGTTACAGATGAGAACATGACTAATACAATACAGTACGATAATTTACAATCATTTTGTTCTAGACAGTTTGTAAGGTACGTGTAGGTGACGCTGAATTAACTTTTCCAGTTGAGTCCAATTGTTCCTTGAGTTGTTCCAACTCTCGAAGGCCAGTCTCAGTCAACTCGTATTTGTGCACAACTAATTTATGGTAGAAGTGTATTGCGAAAACAATGAATAAAATGAGTACAGGCACCATTATTATCGTTGCTGACGACGCCGCCATAAACGAATAATCGTAAAACTTCACCCAACATAAAATGGCAAGCTCGCACAAAAATAGGAATATTCCCAACACAGTGCTAAATGCCCATCCAGCTTCAATATACCTAAAACATAATTACAGCAATAAAAATGTGTTATGATCATGAATTTTTAAAAACATTAATTGTTATCATGCGTAATAAAACGCCAATAAGATTTCATATAATTTCTTTACTCAACTAACCAGTGCATTCTCTCATGAGGAGATTCTTCAACGATATTAATATTGTGAAGATTTGAGATAGCTTCAACATTTGGAAGAATACATGTGCTGATCATCAAAGCCAACATATGAACAGCTACAAGCAGACTAGTACATATGACAAATGCTACTAAAAGTCCTGGTGGTACTTTTGTGTCCTCACTTAACTGCATTTCCACCATGGCTACCTGTTAATGCAAAAATTGGATATTAGACAGAAATATTAATGAGATACTGTTACAAATCGATTAGCTCCACGCGTGGACTTGTAACTGAACATAAAATATGGCAGCTGTAGTTTATTCGTAAAACGAACGTGGTTTAACGTACCATGGCGAAACCAGACATTAAAGCAGACGTCTTGTTGATGGCTTTTAATTTGGCACGGCTGAGATGAAGTTTCCGCCAGGACAAAAGGGTTGCGGCAGACTGTCCTCCATCCCCACTCATATTGTACTGTTTACATCATCAAAAAAGTGATTAATAAATTATTCAAGTCATTTGATTTCAGATAAATACCTGCAATTAAAAATGAAAACATATTTGGCAATATACACCTACACATAATCATATCAACTACATTAAAGATGACAGGATAATGAAGGAATTTTTGGCAAAGAGGGCAGGCAGAGGCAGTTTAAAAAATACTTTAGGTACTTTTATCAAAAATACATAGAACAACCAGTGTAAAAATAGACCGTACAAGCAACCATGTTTGTGTATTCCTAAGTACTAATGTTACATTTCTTTACCAATTCTACCTAACTTATTAATGCCTTTTCTGTAGGATTTTTAGAATCTCTACTGCATATTCTTAATTAAATTCATGCAAAGAAAAAGAACCTTATAGATAAACTAAAAATATCTCATCATTCGTTATTGAGACAACAAGATTGAAAACATTGCAAAACAATGTGTTGAGGGGTATGCCATTATGAAAAACACATGAATCATAATCATACGGTCAGTGTTGTAATTGTTTCCCGACAATTTGTAGCAATAATAAGAACAGATGTTGGTTCGTAACTCAGGGATGAAGAATAAAATAATGTGTCATACAGAAAGACATACTATAATGGTAACGGGACAACATAATATAATGGAGCACATATCATTGTACTTATTTTTCAGAATGTGTCAACAGAATAATGGTATTTTGCAATAGGATACCTTTACTTCAAGGCACGCTATGCTAAAAATTGTAAAAAGGGTGTAAAATGACTCAAAGAAAACAATGCGACTTCACGTAATAATAATAATAAACACAGGTAGAGAGACAAACTGAAATCAAAAAAGCAAAAAAATATTTGAAACATTGAAATACTGAATTTGGATAGAAATTGAACACAAATCATATCGTTTATTTTTTGGGGTGTTTGCTATTGGCTTACCCCCTTGTAATATGATCGAAGTGTGGGAGGCATCCATTCCATTTTACAAATGAAACAATGTTTCTAATAGAAGAGCTCCAGCAAATATTTCACTAAAATTGAACATTTTACAACAGGTTACGGAGGTATAGTAATTATTATGCTTAGTCACTGATACATCAACGAGATTTTTCAAAGTCCTAAATATTATATATATTTTGCCCACGTGGTTTTTCAGAAACGGATGTGTATATGTTACGTTGTGTTTGGTGATTGATAAACCCAGCCCAGTTGTCTATTATTAGATCTGTATCAATTCAATCAATACAAAACAATTAATAGTTTTGTTTTGTTCTTTGACTTCCATATATTATAGCAATATGATTATATTTTTCCAACTTTTAAACTTAAAAGTACAACTGATTCGTTTAACTGACTGACGCGTAATTAGTTTAGAGAGGTATTATTATTACTGATGAGGATTCTTATATAATTTTATATGTATATATTAGGTGTGTCAGACAGTTGAGGATTCAGACCTCGTCATCCGCATCTTCTTGGCAATCATACGGCCCCATGGATTATAGATGATTATTTGTATAGGAACTCAGTCTTGCACAAATTGTTATATCACAACAGTTTTTTGTCATAAGTTCAATCACATGCTAAGAACTATGACGCAGGTTGGAACAAATCGTTGTTTACTGATTAGGGCTGGATTCATTAAATACTTATAGAAAATAATATTCTTGAATTGACTTATCGGTTGACCGCAAATAAACTGTCTGTTAATACTTCCGACAATAATGGCATGAAATATGTACTCTTTGATCATTAAATAATTTTTCAGTATTGCTTGTCTTCAGTTTTAGAAGTCAAAAAACTTAATATGTCTAGTCTGAACTTATAAATGTAGTTGACAAACACGATACAAATTATGTTTAATCAAGGTAATCCAACTAATTAAGTCACGGCTCTATAATCAAGTTTGAAACTATTTAAGTTACGTTTACCTCATGACTCGAATCATGTCCGGAGCCAACCAAACCGAACGACCCAAAATGATTCCTTAAACCACCAAACACTAAAAAAGTAATATTATAAAATCTACAGTTGAAAAAACAGTAGAAGACTATAAAATATGTCACTGAACATACATTAATCTAAATACTAAAACATGTAACTAATCTATGCTAAAGTGTATTATTATTCTACAGAAGGAAATAAACAACAGACAATGCAGTTTCATAGAATTCATTAGCTGAAGTTCTAACTACATAGAAAGACAAGCGAGAGTAGTTCAAATAAATGATTTTGGATTATATTAAATAAAGATATTTTAATTTATCTTTTATACTAAAAAAATGAAAATAAAAATACTGTGAGTAAATGTTCGGTGAGCAAATCCCGTTCGTCACCCATGAAATACATTTTCACTTTCGGTATATTTACAGATTAGTTGGATGGAAGATGGAACAACTCAACAAAAGGTTAGAGTACAACTAGGAACAAGAACAACTGAACAACACAAACGCATTAAAAATGTGGGTGTCAATGACTCTTGAATTCACAAAGTTAATCCATGATAAAACCATCATTTTCAAATGATCAGTTTCAATACACACAAAACCTCCACTATTATCTAACGCATATTATTGACTATTGAGACGACAATTTATTCTTTTTGATGGGAATAATATCCTCAATTTGTTTGTTTCGAAGCCCATTGTAAAACTGAACGTAAAATTTTTGATTCAACTATTAAAGTCTTTCCAATTAGGTAGTAATTTGCAGCCGCCACACAATGTAGTAATTATATTCAATATGACAATGTGAAAATCAATAAATGTATTTTTTGTATTCCTTGATTGTATTTGACATTTGAAACAAAAATCCACCTGAAAGAATGAATATTGTGATTTAAAACAAATTTTAAATAGACATGATTGTCAATTCCGGATAATGAAATTACTAAACTTTCGTTGTTCGTTATCTCCAATTTCCAATATCAAGAAGGAATACAATAAATTAAAAGTATTTCCTAGTTTCTCATTTTTTTATCATTGGCACTTACGCCAATTACTGCGTCCGAGTAACTCCAATTAACAATCTCCTTGAAGCGATAAAAAATCGACCTTGTATACAATTTCCATCAATGCCATTATATGTCGCTAAACTATATAAAACTAGCTCTAATAACGTCTAAGCCAGCGACGATAAGTCAATTACTTATAATTATAAATATAACTTGTCACTCCACCCTCAGAAAACCTTTACATTGTTTACAGAATTGTTTGACGAAGTCTTCACTTTTCGATTGTTTCTTAACGTTGTATTGTTGTTGAACCTTTAACTTTTCTACATTCTGCAGCTGATTTGCCAATTTGAAATTAAAATTGACAACATGACTGTTCAAATGCTTGCGTTTTGACTGATGAGACTTTACAGACTTTCCGACCCGTTGTTTTCCAGCGGTTACACCTTTAAACGTTGTATTAACATCGGCAATTATTGTCATAATAAATAATTGTCAACTGCCGCTATCAATTGTGAACTATTGAATAACAAACAATGTAGCACACAAATGGCTACATTGTCACAACGTTTACAGGGTTGACATGTATTCACAAGTTTATAATATGATGATTTGAAATGTAATTAGATTGGTGACCAAAAATAAACTGGTCAATGATGAAGAGTTAACTTTTAATGTCAAAGATGAAATAAACAAAAAATAAACAAAAAATGTCCAGTTTGAGCAAATTAAACCGGTCAGTAGAGTTCAATTAATTTGTATCCATCCACAAAAACTAAAACACGAATACTATTTCAGAAATTTCGAATCAAAATTTTAATTTTTCTTGTCGTTGGTTCGTCTTTTATGTACATTTGTCAAACTTCTGTTACACAATAACATGAAAGTCACATTACAAATATTGAAGTTCAGTAGGCGCTATTTTTATACTCGCAGATTTTAGTCTCCACTTAACAATTTTTCCATCTCCACAAATATTTTTTTTTCTCATATCATGAAATGCGACCGTTCCTTTTGTTACAGATAAGGTGAAGTTGTTTCAGATAAGGTATTTAAGGAATGCAATGGCGAAAAAATTAGAGGGAGGGTGAGACAAGTATAAAGTATGGGTGTCAAATGGCAGAATTAAAAGTTTTATTCAAGAATACAATTTTCAGATTGTCTAGAGTCTAGATTTAACAAAGTTCGGTCTAAAATCATAACATACGTACCATACGTTTGTTCTCGCGCTCATTGACTCACTAATATTTTAGTAATGAATGAAATACATAATAAAATTTCAAAAAAAGCCATGAGTAAGTCTGCATGGAATATTAAAATTAACTATGTCACATATAATCCAATTTTATGCAAAACGTTTTTAAACGGCCTGCTGTATTTAGGCCGACAATCAGGAAGTGAATGCAGGCAGAGTTAACTGTCACCAGTATTTAGAACGTAATTTAATATTGTGGTAACTATCTTTTTGTCGATTTGAATGATAATGATAATTTAATTCAGAGGATACTTGTACATAATATCTTCCTGTACTATCACATATTCCATCTTCACTTAACTTAAAACAATTAAGTTTCGCCTTGACAATTGAATGTAGCTGTGGATAATGTTTTCCTATTGCACGAGAAGCATAATAAACTTCACATTAACGTGTATTCTTTCACAGCTATAATAGGTATAGGGAATACCATTTTATTTTGTAATTGGCATACACCAAGAAAAAGTTCAATGCAATAAACTTTTAAAGAATTAGATATTATAGTAATAGTGTGGACCCGATAGTCACCTGAAATCATGCGATTAATTTACCGATAACACAAATAAGTTTCATTCTACTGTGTAATAGCCAATAATTTTCATTATGGACGGATGCTTATGACTTGAGGGTTGAGAGAGACTTGAGACACCTCATTTGATTGTCTCACACTGTCACAACTCGCAAAGCTAGTGTTTGTGACTGTGGGGGACAAAAATTATCCATACACTTCGCTATTCAAGATGCGGCGAGATCACTATGATAAATACCAATGTAATATTATGACGGTCGATAATTGTATCAATACATATATTATAGATATACAATTGATCCACACAACACAGAAATATAAATGGCCTCATTATATTATTAGTGAAAATAGGTAAAATTATGTGTAACACTGCTTATGGTTACAGGCGAGACGTCACACTATTTTTTTAATCTTAAGTATTGTCTCATTCACGAAAAGTTAGAATGTTATAAACGAGACATTTTGAAACTCGAACCCGCTTGAACTCAAAAATTTCAAGCCCGAACCCGCCTGAAACCTGCTGGAGCTCGATAAAATCCAAGCCTATCCAAATCAGACTCGGACTCGAAATAACAGAAAAAATATGTTGGTAGGACCAATTATTTGTATATATCATAAAATCGTTAATCGCCTCGACACCTCGAGGAGTCTCAACTTTTACTAAAATATTGCACTAAAAATATGTAAACTCGACTCGAATTTGTTCACACACGCTCAGTTCAGCTGGCAGTTGTCTTCCACCAACCCGTTCAGCTCACAGGCTCAGAGGAGAGGATAATACTTCCGCAAACTTCCTCCCCACTTTCACACGTGTAAAACGTCAGCGGGCCCGCAGACCTACACACTCACTTACATTTGAGGGTGCGGGTGCCGGGCTATGATCGTAAATCGCAACACGCTATTGTGGACTCACATTGCCCTACCATAAATCAATTTCTGTATGCAATCCAGGTGTGCACCCCCGATTTATAACCGTGGCTACGCGCCTGAAATAGACGTTATAAAATAAATTTTTGTTGTAGGCGTGCTAGCTAAGGAGGATAAAACACATTGAGGAGTACCTAGCGTGTAAACACTGGCGTAACTATAAATTGGGGGCCCCTATGCAAGAACCGCTGTTTGGGTTAATAAACAATGTAATGTATATGAAATTCGCGCGTAGCGCGAAAAATTTTACGATATTTTTGCATTTTTGTAGCAAAATAATCTCTTTTTATTAAATATTCTCTTTTTGGGGGCCCCCTGAACCTTGGGGGCCGGTATGCGACGCATACCTTGCTTAGCTGCTATTTACGCCAGTGCGTGTAAAACACCCAACGAAAAGTTATTTTGTTTTGTAATACTTAGTAGTGAAAAAGTAAAATGTAATTACTGGAGAGTGTATTGGGTATTATGTAATTTATATTACATCAATGATAATGATAACTTACATTGTACGTTGATTCCGGTTGATTTTGATGAATAGTTTGTGAAGACGAAATATTTGGTATAGATGAGCAATATCCATAGTTATCATAATATAGATTTGATGATAACGGAAGTTGTGAAGATGAATTGTTATTTCCTCCCCCACCGATCTTCATCATGATAAAATGTTTTCGATTATTCGATTGACACAAACACACTGCACTTTATCTTTCTATGGATTGAACTTTCAACAGACAGATTTTGCACATTTGAAGTCTTCTTTAGTTTGCATTTTGCAAAATTACATGAACAAATTATTTAAGGTGAACCTCACATAACATTTTAGATGGTGCACCAGGATGTTTTATTTTTAATTTCTGGTATATACATATACATATTGTATCAAATCTGAATGGGTTCCTTCTCGTATCTTATTTCGCAGTGAAATGAAAAACGTGAATGTCGCTGATAAAGCAACATTTGCTAAAGTAAATGTTACACAATGATACAGCTCTGCTGCTACTGTTGCAGTTCCATATTATGTACAATCATCTAGTAAACAATTCTGTTAAGTGATAAAAGGTCAAAAATATGCTTGGCCGTACCTATATAGATACAAAATAATGTACACCTCTCTCTCCATACAGAATCACCCTGAAGTACTTCACACTTACATTTAGTTGGATACGCTTGAATTTACATGATGCAAGATAAGTAGAATATTATCTTCTTCAGCATGAATTTCCAACCTATAGGAACAAAATACATATTTATTTACACCACAGTTTATAATTCTATTCCAAGTAAATATTCAAATCATTCAAATCAATGAATATTTTTCTTTATGGATATTACCTATACGGTTTTATTATTGTAAATTATGTCTTGGCAGATACGTATATTTATGTTATTTATTGATTATTGCAATATCAAACATTCACCTCACCTCCCCAAACTCATGCAGTAGATCACCACAATTGCATGCATGCAAGAAAAAGTAGTCGGGTAATTTTTCGTCTGCTACGTAATTGGTAATGGTAATTTACATTTATACTCCATAATAATACACCAATCCACATAAAATATACGAATATACGATTCGGTAATCTGTTGTGTGATATCACGCAGCCAGTTTAACTACTAAGTACTTTCTAATGATTTCTAAACCACGTTAAACGAGTCAGATTCGAATAAATTATTCAATCTGTACTGTAGCCCTGTTGTAGGTATTATGTGAGTGTAATCTCAGTTGTATGATTCATACATTAAACATAGGCAAGCGAAGTTTTATATTTTATATTAATTCAGGAATTAATATTACAGGTGCGTTGTAGCAACCTTTGCAACAACACTATTTTCATTGCCAGCTACAGATAAGCTGTTGTCACTTTGACACACTCTACACAACTAAAGCTTGTTTGTATCTCGTTTCTAAGTTTCTTCAGCTAACTGAGCTTACAGATCAGGGCTCGTGTCAATAATAATAATATGCGCCAACTCTCATTGCATAATAGGCTATGAAACATTTGTAAAGAGCTCCGATAAAATGAAAATTAATGGCTTCTCATTCTCAAGATTTTCCTACCTGGAAGTGCAGAGATTGTATAAACGTGGAATGGATGGACGACGCAAGCGAAACAACATAACAATAGCATTGCATGTTGCTATTGTATAAAATGACACTTGCGATTGCGAAATGCGAGGGATATTTACATTTCAATACTCCAAACAAGAAGTTCAATGTTAACCAGTAGATATATTTAGTAAATCTACCTTGAATACAATTTGTAATCTCATCTGAAACACTGGAACACATTTCCTTTTTTTTTGATGTAAAAACCTTGTCAGCTAATAATTTTAATGCATTATTTTTCATGTAATATTTAATGTATGTGTATCAATAAATGGGAATGAACTGTGTATCATAAGTCATGTTAGCTAAAATAATAACTACTTTTGTACGTTAGTAATGCTGTAAAACACAACAATACATTTTAGAGCAACAATAACAAATAAATGCTTGCAGTGCGTTTACAGTGTAAAAATGCAATTACGTGATTACGTGTAAATAAATTAATATTTACGGTCTTACCTTAAGAAAGTATCAATGCATTTAAAAATAAATACTAAATACTTACCTATATTTTGCGTGAGTAAGAAAGAACTAATGTCTGTTTACATTGTTGTTTGATATATTATTATAATTTAACATGTAATACATAAGCAGACCGAGTATATTCAATCAGATTATGATTACGTGCGTAACTTAAAGATACTTTATTGATGTGCAAATAATGGAAACAAAAAGGGATAATTGAAACACTAAAGTAATAATATTGTTCACACCTGAATTGTAAAATTGTTTCATGGAATTTCTATTAGCTGATGAATTCCATTTGAATTTTTAACATTTTCCTGAGTGGGTTGCGTTGTTTGGAGCACCGCGTAGAACATGTAATATACTGTCTCACAATTTGTTTGCCTCTCTGAATGTAACAAATTACAAGTTTCATTTAATGAAAATGAATATTATTTAATGTTAATAGAATCTAAGTGTATCCTTCATTAATCATAATCTATGCGTATATAAAATTTAAATATGAATGACCATGTTAATGTAAATGCAGTATCCTCTATTCTTTATTAACCCAGCACAAGAGTACGACGTTTCTTGGAGTAGCTGGAGTACTACCTACTGTAATATGCTAACTTATTGTTAGTTCAAAAGTGTAAGAATTCTATTAGTAGTGCTAATACTCATGGCCAGTGTACCGTTAATAAACACATTTCAGTCAATTCAGTCAGTTCAATTCATCAGTTAATTGGTTTGAACACAAACACAAAGTTCCAAAACACTGCAGCATGCATAATTGTAGCAACCATATAATATTATTGGCCCTGAATGTATCATAATAAGCAACAAGGATATAAAATGACTTGATAATATCTACCACAATGCATTAACGCTCTGTTTTATGACGAGAGAGTAAAAGGGCATGATGATTAGCACAGGGATTAAATTTAGTGATACACGAGAATAACAATAATTGCAATCATACTACAAAAAACCATTGCACGTTATTAGAAAAGAGCTTCGTGGAACACTTTAAATGATATCTAGGCATTATGCATATTATATGACATTTTAATGAGGGTTACTATTTACTAATAATAATTGCATGCTCACAGTCACAATCAGACTGATGCGTACATATAATGCGTAATATAAATGGAAGTAGTAACAAGTTATATACCGTGTGCTTGCAGTCTATTTGTAAAATAGACTGTAAGCAATGTGTGGGACACACGGTACATACAGTAAATATTTAATTGTTTTTGAAATATTCCATTAGGCAACGCAACGTACTAACAATAAGAAATGTGTTCATTATTGTTTGTATTATACCGAATGCTTTAAAGTATTTAATTTATCTATAAAATATAGTATCTATAAATATCATATCTCACAATCGTTGTCGTTATTTTGTTCCTCATGCTCATGTAGTATTCGCTGCCACTGCACTGGCACTGGGTCTAACACTTAACCACTTTGAAATTTTAGCCTAACTTGTAGTGCAACTCGTTAATATTATTATGATGCTTGATGCTGTTAATAAAGAGTGCCGTAAACATGTAGTAAAATTTGATGTAATTTTAGGGGTGCTAAGCAAAAAATAAAACATTAACCTCTAACAATTATACTCTGCAAAAAATACACGAGTTGTTGCCTCCTTTTATTATTGTTGTTGTTGTATACTATTTATGTTATCATAAATAATTTCATGTGCATGTAAAAAGTAACGGTGATGGGACAAGAAAATGCTTCTGAGACTATTTGGATATTGGTAGCTGAAGTATAAAATCTGAGAGTGGAATAAATAGCGCTTGGAAACAACGTCATGTGACTTTGTACGGAATGTTACCGGAACTTGACGAACTGACACAAAAGATAATAAATGAAGACAATTAAAATATTTTATTAGGCTTTTCTGTCTGTGTTTTGTTTTTTGACGGGAATGACGTGACATTCTTCAAGGAAATTAAATTAGCAATTTAATGCCACGCATTATGACCACTCTCTACTTGTAGGAAACTAATAGGACAATTTATTCTTCTCTTTAAACGTGTACATTCTCTGTTCTCTGTGTTGTGTTTTCCTGTCATCGATAAGTTGTTCTATCCTGTCCATGAAAATTAAGGTTCACCATGAACATCCTAGATAAATAATAAGCAAATAGACTCAATCGGAATACTGACTCAATCTAGCTACGTTAAGCTGGAAACCAATCTAAAGAAAGATAGCATTCAGAGGATTAATTAACCTAAATCAAGTCATACAATGGAGAGAAGCCCTAAAAGAATTACACGTCAATTGGTACGATGAATTAATTATTTAATTTTACCTTTTGTGTGCTGTTTAGCATTAATGTACCCTTAACCTTGTCACCTTGATCCATATAGTAGGTATACAGACAGAGAAATATAATTTACACATAACCATTTTGATGAAAATGTTGATATCAATGGGTAGGTTGTAAGTGCATAAATTAAGCGGTTGGCTGGGTTTCTTTACTCAATAAGTATTATTGTCACATTATCTATGTGCATCAATTACGCCTATGATCGTTTATATATATGACAATAAATGGAAACTGCTTTCCGACGATTTTCTTGAATGAATTGAGCTCTAATTTTCAACTGACTATGTGAAAAGGTACTTAGAATATCAGTTTCACGTTTGCGTCTGCAGACGACGTCATTAGATTAACAAAGCCCATGTAGATACGAAAATCGCAAACTTGTCATAATCTTATTATGTGTTATGAACATATCCCCTATTATATTCCTTACTTGTATTGTGAATTGTAAATAATATAATACTATGAGCTGTGTATGTTTATGTACATAGAGCGTCATGTTATACCTATCATGCGAATACAAAGCAATTTAGGTACTGTGTGTAATGTGAGATGAACCTTTGAACTTAATGATGCTATATAATGAAGCTAATGATAAACTTCAAGTTGACAGGACTGACTACGGAAAATATTGTATTTGCATGTAGTATTTATTTACATTATTAAGACCGCTATCAAAAATGAGATCTTGCAGTCTCGCCAACATCATTATTTTTAATGAGTCTCCAGTCTGAACAGAATGAATTTTTCGGACAACGCAGCAAGAAAAGAATAAATCAGTATCGGATATCAATATCAATAAGAATACGGAGAGCCAGACTGTGATCAGAATCAGAAGAGTGAGACTGTGACATAATAGGAGATGGACATGCAATGCAAATATGCAAACCGAGTGGTGGAGTGACATTTAATGTGTGCTAGCAGTCTTTGTTGTTTACTTGTAATATAAGGTATGAGGATACTATTTGAAAGGAATTTAGGAGTGAGTCTTTTGACTTTAGATTGAGATTAGAGTGTGGAGTAAAAGTTGTTATAAATACTTAGAGGTGGACAACAAATAAATGAATGACCCTTGTTTTGTTGCTGATGGAGAGTGGGAGTGCGAGAGGAGATTTTGTGAGATGTAAAATGTGTGTGTTGAATCCCACTACACGAGAGTTAGTTGCATACCAAGAAGAATCGAATGAATGTTGTCGTCGCTTTGACTTTTTGACTAACATACATATTAGGTGTAGTATTCTACATGTGCATAGTCATTCATAGCCTTGCAACCTTCACCAACACTAAAATGAGACCAATTATTACATCCCATACAACACGATCGTCGCTAGTCAATACAAGTGCAACTATTGCATCTCTCAGTTCACTTTCAGTATCATTTCTTTCAAAATACACTCATAAAAGTTTTTAAAACGTAAGTGCACTGAATAAATCGTCAGGACGTACTGTGTCAACTACATTACAATCACTATCAAATGTTCTAGTCTTTTAATTGTGATTCTCGTACATTATTGTGATTTTTGTATAGTCAAAGTTACAAGTGCAAGTAGAATAATACAGAAAAGTGTAGTTTTCGAAATGAGAAAACATCCATCGAAAAAACAGGTCGGCTTGTATACATTTCTGTTGTAGTCATAATACTTATGTACATAGAGTTTATTACGACATGGGAATTGCTTAGGTACTTTCTGAGTCGCAATTTGCAGTGTTGTGTAGTAGTGCATCTTTCTAGGTAGGTATTAGTTATATATATATTTATACGCAATAAATACCTAAAGTACCTTTTACATGGTTGTTTGTGGTTAGAATAATGTAACTTGAGAGTGAGTACAAGAGGAGATTGGTAAATTCGTTGTCTGGTACATAGAGCTGTTTGTCTGGCTGTCTTATAGCTCCACTAGCAACTATAATGATAATAATATTATCATCATTCAATATATAGTCGAAGATGCTTTATAGGAATAGTTGATCTGTCGGTCTGCGGGTATCCATGTAGAATTACCAGAACAAGTTGATACAGAGCATTTTGACGTCAGACCTGCATATTGAATGGATCTTAAATGTTCTCAGACCATCAGTTAATGAGTGTTATTAAATTTTTCCCAAGCATCTCCTTTCCGATTTCAACTTTCAATGAAGTATTTCGGCTAATAGGTACTCTATCTATGTCCAGTACCATGTATCCAATGATATATGATTTGTTTACTTAAAGTGGACGTGCTTGTTTATATCTGTTTGCGAAAGTTATTTTGGTAATAAGAATGTAGCGTGTAAGACGTGTAATCAATTAATCATTCTGAGTGACTAACGTCCTTTGTAGTAGTGGCATAACATTTATTTCAGGGTATGAATACATTGCATGAATAACATCACAAGATGATTTGCTTCTTGCTCCCATCATATTGTATTACACTTACAATATTGGACTATTATTATTGCATGATTACTTGTTTATCTATTTATGACTTTAAAAATGCATTTCACCAACTGACAATAAGTCAAACAGATTATAATAATGTAGGTTCATAAAATTAAGAAAGTTGTGATATAAAACAATATATTAATTTAATTCCGGTATATTTAAAAAAGTCAGCAGCAGTTACTCATTTTATGTTTTGGATTTAGCAGTTAAGAATATATGCATTATGCCTTTACAACAAAGTACATTATTATGTGAGAAATTGATTGCATTGAAGGGTACAATTTGATAATTTACAGATGGGCTGTACATTTTTTAACGGCATGTTTAAGTTTGTATTTATGGTAATGTATTGTTGCCGTGCATATGGTTGCAAATTGTTTTTTTTGTCTAGTGCAATAGGAAACAATATTGCTGATTTCGTTTGAAGGAAATTGAAATGAAAAGCATATATATATAATAATATATAGCTTGATTCATGTTTGGCAACGAAACTATCGCGTTGTTTATTATAATGACGCACAATACATAACAAAGCAGATATACGACATAGAATCTGCACTGCATGAAAATATTACTTATCCATCCGTCATAGATGCACATAAAAGATAAACATTTTTCTTCAATTATTTAGGGAATATTAATTTCAAAGAAATTTTCACGCTTGCATATTTTGTAGTTGGCTATTGTTAGCCTAGAGATAATATTCTTTATTGCCATTTACATACGTTAGTACGCAAGGATTTTATGAATTTACACACATTTATTTATACGCATATATCTTATAATTACTTCGATTCAATACATTATATAGTACATAATAACCGCAGCACATAACTTATGCGTCTATTTGGCAATTGTGTTTTATTGTTTTTTAAATGGTATTTTGTTTAAAAGAGCTTTGTAATTTTATACAATTATTCTTTCCTTTATTTCTTTTAGCGAGATCGCAAGGAGAGGAAATTTTACACAGATGATTGGGTTGGAGACGCCGATGATGAAATCGAAGGACCTCAAAGTTTTGACCTCGAAGAAAAACTGGAAACAAGCAGATTTTCCAAAAATTTGGTTAAGGACATGAAAGGGACTGGTATGTATTATATATAATATAGTCAATTGTCATATTTCATTACAATTTTTCTATTTGCTGTTGATTAATATTACTACTATACAAACCTTCACTAGTTTTATTAATTATTAAAACCAAATTCAATATACATTCCATCTTAATTTTCAGAGTTTACACTTGCATATATTCAAGAAAATGGATTCACAGAACCTCTCATTTTCAAGGAAAAGACGGGACTAGGTATTCGCATACCAGGACCAAATTTCTCAGTGGGTGATGTCAAAACATGCGTTGGTATGGTTGAATATTCATTTTATTCCATACTTTTTGTAACTTTATGAGTGATTTATAAGTTCAACGTAGCATGGTATTTCATTCCTAAACTGTTTGATTGTTCTGCATTTCAGGATCGAAACGTCTTTTGGACGTAATGGATGTAAAAACCCAGAAAAATTTAGAAATGACGATGAAGCAATGGCAAGAATACTATGAAAAAACCGCAAAGGATCGTCTTCTTAATGTTATCAGCTTAGAATTTTCTCATACGAAATTAGAAAATTACGTGGAGTCTCCTACGGTTGTGAGACAAATAGATTGGGTGGACCGTGTGTGGCCGAGGCATTTGAAAAATATGCAGACCGAGTCTACGAATGTAAGTGTTATTTTAATGCATAAATCCATTTTCATTTGTGCTTTTGGGTTTATTAACTAATTTGGGACCAAATATTGTAATAGACAGTTAAAATATTTGTATTTTGCTCAGGTTATGGACGAGATGATGTATCCCAAAGTACAGAAGTATTGTCTTATGAGTGTTAAGGGTTGTTTCACGGACTTTCACGTCGACTTTGGTGGTACTTCCGTTTGGTACCATATTCTGAAAGGTGCCAAGGTAAGATACCACTTATGCTTTACTATATTAGTCATCATGCAATAGTATTAATAGTTTCATACTTTATATGGATTGATGCGACTATATTTCAGTCACTTAGGGATCTATACAATGATAAAGCGATATTATAAATTTGTTATTGACAGGTATTTTGGCTCATACCTCCAACGGACAAAAATTTGGAACTGTATCAGTCGTGGGTTCTGTCTGGTAAACAAGGGGATACATTTTTCGGTGATAACGTGGATGAATGTAGTCGTGTCTATCTTTCTGAGGGGGATACGTTTTTTATACCTTCGGGTTGGATTCATGCAGTTTACACACCGAAAGATTCACTCGTTTTCGGAGGAAACTTTTTACACAGTTTTGGAATTGAGAAGCAATTAAAAATCGCTACAGTGGAAGAGCAGACCAAAGTTCCACAAAAATTTCGTTATCCATTCTTCACGGAGATGTTGTGGTACACTTTAGAACGATATGTGCATTGTCTACTGGGAAACAGTTTTATTCGAATCCCAACTGAAGACGGAGATGATAACACCGAAAACTCAAAACAGTTGGATTCATCTGGTCACAAACTTGTTGCTGATGTAAAACTTTTTTCCACAATTTTTTCCAAAATAGTATCCTTTTACTATAATAATTCTTTAGTTTGGTAAATAATCCTAATAATTACATTTTGTTTTAAATTCAGGACGTTGCTTTAAGTCCTCAAGAGTTACTAGGTCTTAAAGCAATTGTTTTATACTTGCACCAGCTTCCTATTCTTCGAAAAAATGTGCCGGCTCTTATTTATGATCCCGTAGCTTTACTGAGAGCGGTTAGAACAATCGTAGAAGAGCACCGATATGACAGTCCTGCGAAAGCAGTCACGGGCCGACCGATTCTCGTGTGGCCTGGAGAAAAAGCTGAGGTAGAGATTCAAACTATAACTTACATACAACTTTTGATGATAATTTTACTTGGGTATATATTAAAATTACTTAACCGCTGTTATATGACGCTTATTGCAGGATGTAGGCCGTTTGGTTGAAGTGTCGCGTAAACGCCCCCTTAAGACTCAACTGTCTGCTGTTCATGCTGATGCGGGTTGGTGCAGTAGCCCTAATTCGCAAGACGGAGAACCTCCACGCAAAAGAGTTCGATGCGGCGGCTGTCAATCGTGTACCAATCAAGAAGATTGTTATCAGTGCTTGAATTGCATCAGCTTGAAGTCTAAAGACAAAGATAATTCCCGAAAGAAGCCATGTGTTATGAGGGAATGTCTAGTGGTTAGTCTTTACATTCAAAGTCTATTATTGTAGGTTGATCGGTGTACGAATTCTATTTATGTTATATTTTAATTCAACTTGCAGCCTATACTGCCTTTCGGTGCCACTTGTGTTGAATGTGGACTTGATGGATGGGGTGAGGTTCCTAATGCAACATCCCTGTACAAAGCAAAGGTATGAGTTTGGAAGTATTTTATATACCTACGATAGTTTATGTTGTATGAAATAAATAATTGGGATTTTGAATCTAGAATTCGCCAACATCATTGATGGAATGCGTCATATGTATTCAAATCACACATCCTCACTGCGTTGCCTCGAAAGTTTCTTCGAAAACTCTTGGAATCATTAATGATGATTTGCCAAACAGTTGGGAGTGTCCAATGTGCATTGAGAAGAGTAAACCTCTTCCAAAAAATAAACGTGTGAAATCTGCTGATGAGCGTCGCAATTCGATGGAAAATGCAAATTCAAATGGTTCGGCAAACATTAAAGTAAATGGCACCACACCGTCTTCGTCTGTAGGAAATGTGTTTAACCATATGGCGATGGCGAAAGCAAGTTTCAGTGATATTGCTAATAAAATGGAATTCAGTACCGCCAACGTCAAAGAGGAGAAGGAAAAGGATGAAAAGCCTATTGATAAACCGATTTTGATTGTTCCAGCTCCACCTAAGAAAAATGAAAAGCCCACTTCAAAATCAGTAAGTACTTTAATTTTTTCTCGTATTATATTATAATTTATTTTTCATAAACATGTCAATTGTGATTTTAAAATATAAATCCATTCATTATTATATACCTAACAAGTCCAACCACAAGAATGACAGGTGCTGATTCATAATTTATTTTGTTAGAAACGAGAAGACGAGAAACATGTTCAACAAAAGTTAGATCAAGTCGTCCGTCGAAAGTCTGCTGACGAAAAAACTATCGTTGGTAAGATGAACGCTGCTTTGAAGCGAACTATGTCGGCAAATTCTGACTTAGCGCGAAGTCGCAGAAGTTCAGATGAAATGCCTAAGTTGACGATTTCCTGTCCAAACGCTGCTAACGGACGAAAATCTCCTGAAAAGGATATTTCCAAAAACGCATCGAAAAAAGTTAAGAAAGGTAAAGTGAAAGAGTTGGAGAAGGAAAAGGAAAAAGAAAGGGAAAAAGAAAAGGAGAAGGAAAAGGAAAAAGAGAAAGAGAAGGACAAAAATAAGGAAAAAGATTTAAAGGAGAAGGAGAAGAAGGAAAAAGAGAAGAAAGAAAAACGAGACAAGGAAAAAGAGCTAGAAAAGTTGAAAAAGGAAAGAGAGCTGGAAAAAATAAAAAAAGAGAAAGAAGTAGAAGAGGAGGAAGAGGTCGAAGAGGAGGAGCCGGAAGTGGAAGAAGAAGCTAAGAAGGCATCTCCTATTAAGTATCCATTTCGGTGAGTAATATTGTTAGAATACCACAACGATCACTTTAGAAATTATACAACAATGTTATATTTCAATTTTAGGACCGATTTATCTGGTAAAATCATGGTCGGTTCAGGCAAGGCATTAAAAAAACCGAGCAATGTAGTCCGTCCAGCAACTTTGGATTCAGAACGAGAGTCTTCCCTACCAAAATCTCCTCAAAAGAAAAAAATCGACATCAATATCCTTCTTCGAGAAAAGAAAATAATGGAAAATATTTTCCTTCGATTGGATCTCGTTTCTCTAAACAGAATCTTGTCAGTTTCCAAAGAATGGAATCGTCTCGGACTAACCCCATCTCTTTGGGAACGAGCTGATCTCACAAATAGGTTTGTATTAGAAAAAATTACAATAACCATTATATACAGGGTGTTTCCTAAGTAACATTAAGTTTTTGAAAATCTTTATCTTCAGAACTAGACAGAATTATTAATTGCGATGAATATCAATCGAAAGATGAGGTTTCAACAATTATTTTCGTATTTGGGTTATCTAACTTTGCTAATGTAATGCGGTCAGAATAAGGCTTTATAAAAATGGTCCTCCACAATGTTAAAATCAAAGTCAATATAGGTTTGAACTGACGTAGTCTTGTAGGTTCAAGAACCAAACAAAATTATGAGTTGCAATAAATATCGTTCTAATGGGTGACCTCAACGGTCATTTTCATGTATGGGTTACCTAACTTTGGAAATATAATATGGGTGAAATAATTGTCCTTGAAAAATAGGTCGGTGACATGTTGCCTACTCACATCATATAATAAATAAACATGGAACCCACCCATTTTTATTGGGCAATTATTTAACCCCCATAGCACCAAAGTTAAACAACACATACATGAATATGACCGTTGAAATCTCCCTTTTGATTGATATTTATTGCAATTCATAATTCGGTCTGGTCCATGAATTAAAACTATAATTTTGTGAAGTGCATTTTAACATGGTGCAGGACAATTTTTTATGAAGCCTGCTTGTTCCGACCGTATTACATTACCGAAGTTAGATAACCCAAATACGAAAATAATTGTAGAAACCTCATCTTTCGATTGATATTTATCGCAACTCACAATTCGGTCTATTTCGTGAGATAAAGATTTTCTAAAACTTATACGGTGTTAAGTGTAACGATGACCCTGGTGTTAAATAAGAAATGTCCTGTAAGTAAATCATTTGTATTTAATCCAATGCAAGATCGTCCAATAATTTAATGGAATGTTATATTGCAGAAAAATTACTGCGGATTTGCTGAAAGGTGTTGTTCGTCGACAGCCGTCCACAGTCTCTCTAAATTGGACTACCATCTCTAAGCAACAATTACTTTGGTTTATTAGTAGACTGCCTCAACTGAAAGAACTTTCTTTGCAAGGCTTGCCTTGGCTAAGCATCTCAGCGTTAAAGACATGTTTTTGTCCAGCATTGGCTGGATTGGATTTAGGCTATGTGGGTGGACTGACAGATGCAGCGCTGAGGGAAATTTTAGCTCCGCCAGTAGATTCTCGACCTGGCTTGGCAGATTCAAAATCCCGTTTACGGCAGCTTAAATGTTTGTGTTTAGCAGGAGCTGCTTTATCCGACGTATCTTTAAGGTAGAGTAAATATTAATTTTCTGCAAATACTAGGTGGTAAGTATAATATTGAACTCTGAGTTCAATATTATACTTACATATTTATATAGTGTCTATATTATTATTAGTATATAATTATAGAGTTAAGATAATTAATAGACATGTATATTACCATGTATGTACTTAGTTTAGGCAGTGTAGACTAAATAAAAAATATGTCTTTGTGTCTTCATCGTGAACATAATGCAAGAAAAAAATAAACTATTATGGAGGTACTTCTTTGCCTGCGGCTTCAGTTCTGTAAGGGTAGAAATGGTAATTTTAATGTTTCTTTCTACCTGGGTTTACACTTTTATTAATAAATGTGGAATCGAACTCAGCTCCAAGCTCACTTGTTTCCAAATGCAGTTGAAAATTTAACTACTTTAGGTTATTATGACATCAATTAAAATTTGTAGCAAAAATGAAATAGCCTATGCCCGAATTATGAGTTTCAGCTTTAAAATTATGCATTTTACTTGAAATTCCGCGTTGAGTAGTTTAGCAGTGATGGGCTGACGGGTAAGCAAAGTCTTTTTAACATTTGAAAAAGCCTTTCCAGCCAAAAGCCAGCCATTATAGATTAATTTGATTTCCAATGTGGATACCTCCTATATTGCTATAGAAGATTGTAATTTTATGTCTTTGTTAGATACGTGACACAACATGCGGGAAGTATTTCCAAATTGGATTTAAGTTGCTGCCCTCGAATAACGGATGCTGGTATTGCTCAACTCGGAGCTCCTGATTCCCCCAGCTTAGAAAATCTTACACATTTGAGCATCAGTGGTTGCCCGCAACTTACCAACATAAGTTTGGATCATTTGAGGAGGTGTAAAAATTTGCAGTTTCTCAACATACGACATATACCTCAAATAACTCTGCCGGGGGTAAACAAGTTCTTGGGTCAAGTCACCATTGCAGATGGAAACAAGAAGTTGATTGTGAAAAGCGACTACAACTGCAATTCATTGGGTGTGAACTTGCATCAGCCAACTTTACCAAGTGCCGTACAGTCACCAGGAATCAATCCAATGTCAGGCTCTAATTCTGGAATTACTACCGCCAACGTAGTCCTCGGTCCTCCTGCTCCAATAGCTAAAAATATCGTATCTGTATCCGGCCCTCCCCTGTTGTCTCGTGCAGACGTCAATTGACCATTAAAGAAATGTACAGTTTATTTAGTTAAGTTAAGTTAGCCTAATTTGATTACATATTTTGTTGCTTCTTTCAAGCTCCAAATATGAATTGTATTTTTATATTATCAGATGCATAGACAAAACAATAATTGTTAGTATCCAACCAAGATAACTTAATGCTGGAGGACGATAATTTATATTATATTCAAGAAAGGGTTAACAGTACTAACAATTACTTCAGGGGAGCATGCATTATTTATACAAGTATATATTCGTTTGTTCACCTTTGTTAAAATTGATATTCATTGTTGAATTTTAATAATTTGTTGTTAAATTTTTGTTGTTTGTCATGTGCTCAAATAGTATTGTGTGGTTTGACAACAGTTTTAAAATGGCTAATGGTTAAAGTAACTTGGTTATATCCACATGGTGACGAAGTTTTAAATTCGAGGGACTCGAACGCGACATCAAAATGTAATATTGGGTAGGTAGTTGTATAATTATACAAGTAAAATCTATACCGTAGTGAAGTAGTCGACCTTTCGAAATAAATTAGATGATATAGAACTATGCATTAAAATATAGTCTTTGCCAATACTATTTATAATTAGAAATAGGAATAACTGATACTAAAGTAATGATTAATACGGACAGGATAAATACCACACAGGGAAATAATACTTCATACTGTTCTGTCAGAGACACAGACACAGATAGATGGGTTTTAAATTAAATTGACAGCATGGATAAAATTATATGAGAATAAGTTCGGAAATATATTTGATAGGTTTAGTGATCAATGGATGTAGTAAAGTAGATGTTTGTAACTGTAATGTTTGGACGTGTGGGTTAAAAATAGGGTTAATAGTTCTGTGCAATGTAGTTACAATAAATAGAAGTTATGGTTAACAATGATCATTCTCAAATTATTCAATAAATTGTACTACCTGTGTAACACTTTCAACATAAATACTAGCACAATTTTCCAACTGTAAGACAAAATTAACTAATTCACATTTATAGAAGAGACTTAAACTCACTTAAAAAAGTAGCTGCAGCAATAACTGTTGTGCTTTCTAAAACTAACTTAATAACTTATAATAAGTATGTAATGATAGATAATACTTATATTGGCAATACATATTTACAATTATGTACAATATACTACATTTTGATAGCGTCAAGTGTCTCATTAGGTAGAAGTAGTTAATTAACTAATAAGCTCATCAAACAAATGTTAAAAATACAAAAAACAAAAAGTTCAAATGCCCTGTGTTTGACGTGTTTTTCATTTCTGCGTAATGTGGGTATCTCCATTTAAAAACACAATATTTGCAATTCACATTTTGCCAGTAATCAAGCATCACACTTCCATTAAATGTACGATATAATATATATGTATCAGATGTAACTTATAATATATTCATCGTGTATGTATACTGCTTCACCATCTGGGCTTGTACCAATATGCAATAAACTAAATGTGGGGTACAAATTATATACAACCAAAAAAAAATATGTTAATTTGTAACTAAAGAAATAATATTATTCAATGTGTAGTTTCCAAGTGATTTGACCTATTGTTGTTAAACTTTATTTCGTACTATAATAGGTTAAGGTGCCCACAAATAGTCAACCAGTAACTTCAGAAAACACAAGACATCATTACCATCATTTAAAGTCCATGGCAAGCAAATACATGTTTGAAGTTTAGAACTGTGTCGTTGTAGAATCAAATAATATATTTTCATATACCTAGGCAAACATCCGTTGACTTCTTTCTTGCGATGCTTTATGGACTTTCATAATCATTCATTATAACCTTGATTATCTTTTTTATAATATTTTTTGGTTTTAGATTTTATTTACGAAACAAACTAAAAAAATTGACATGGTTAACTGGGAACTTAATTAATTGCACTAACCAATCAAGATAGAATACCTATATAAAGTTCGTTAAGAAGGTGAAAAACCAGACAATTAGACTTCACATTGTTAATAAGATTACAACTGATTGAAAACTGCATATTATTATATATAATATCAATAACCACAAAACATACGATAGACAGTATCTGAACTTGTAAATCATGAAGGACGAAAACGTTTATTTACTTTTTCATTTTTTTTGCTGGTGGCATTTCCATTTCCTCTGGAGATTCTGCAGAAGGCATTTTCTCTGGAGATTCTGCAGAAGTCATTTTCTCTGGAGATTCTGCAGAAGGCATTTTCTCGGGAGATTCTGCAGAAGAATTGTCACTTTCAATTAATATTTCCGACGTTCCAGGTGTTGTATTACCAGGTTCTGAATGAGCAACAGGGCACGGTGCAATCATATTGTCTCCTTGAGATGCTCTGGCTAAAGCCTGCAAAACAGAAAGGATGTTTTAACTTTTTTTCCTAGGCAGTTTGACAGGTGTACAACAATTAAACAGTTCAGTTTCGTTTACCCGCCACTTCCTAGAAGAAAACGAAAGAATGTGTTGCTCACGTTCCACCTCATCATGATTCTCCGGTGGAGTCTCAGGTTTGAGCATAAGATTATTGTCACCTTCACTTTTGACAGAAACACGACCATCTCGAATTAAAAATGAGATATAATACATGTTATCAATAGTTTTTGCCAAAGATGACGTGTCCATGGTGAAGTCGTACAAGCCTATAGGTTCATTATTCTGACTATTGCAAGCCTGCAATTTTTCCAGAACATCCATTGACGTTTTCAACGCACTTGTACCCTTGGTAGTGGTTTGCTCTTTGGTTAAATTTACTTCAGAGTGCTGTGTAGCATTTGTTTGATCGAAAACCTTTTTCTTTCTAAGCGCACGAGGAGCTTTAACTTTAACTGGATTCGGAGCAGAGGAAATAAATTCTCTACTGCATAAGCCTATGACGCCAACAATAGGAGCTGGCTTAGAACAAATAGCATTTTCAAATTGAAGTGCATTTTCTATGCCTGCATCGGTTGAAAATTCTCCCGATCTTACACCGTCGTTAAACCATTGTTTCTGAAATAACAAAGCAAAATAGTAAATATTGAGCTCAATTTAAAGGTCAAATTAGTTAATGATCGGATACATATAAAAAAATAATATGTTCCACAAACCACTCCGAGTATGAATTTATCCACTGTAAATCTTGAATTGATGCTGTTACCAATTTGTTCGGACATGATTCTTAGGACCTCAGACAACTTTTTGGTATGAAGAGACGCCATGTACAATTCAGATACACCTCTTAAACCCAAAAATGAATGATTAAATACATAGTCGCATATTTTTGCTCACAGTAATACTTTATTTTGTGAATAGAATTATTCAAAAGAAATTATACATCGTGCTCTTAGATGATTCGAAGAGAGTGATACTTCGTTCCACATGTTTGTCCAATTCCTTTTGATGTCCCAAAAGGTTACTTCTATCCTCCGTTGACAAATCTGTGAGAACAGAAATACAGAATGAATATAAAATTCCATCCATAGAGAATAATCAATAATGGTAAATATTGAATACGTCAATAAGTGATTGTTACCTTCAACATCATCTATTAGCTGCTTATATTCTTTCCGAAAGTCAGAAGTTGTTGTGACAGACAAGTTAGAACTTTCATTTTCACGTTCATCGGTAGCTACTTGTCTTGACCCTGAATGACTTGGTGACGTTACAAGATCTTCGAAATCCGAATCGGTGGACGACATTTTCAAAGATATTGGTATTTAGAGAGCTAAGTTTAATGATCAGTTATTATTATTCTTATTCTTATTATTGCTGAAAATAGAAATTAGCTCAACAGCAGTATTTAAATTGTACCGCTCTATATCTTAATTGTACCAGACTTGCCTTGAACCTCAATGCGACAAACTGGAGCAGAGAACAAAGATTTGTGAACACAAAGAAACGAAATTCAACACAACTTCCACCAAACACCAAACGTGAAGGGACTTTTTGGATACCTAAAAAGGAATCGGAGTCAGACTCAGAACAGTCAACACTCCCAACACTGAAAAGTCCTTAACCCTGAAAAGGAGACCCAATTCATTTGGCAATTTTTATATTATGTAAAAATAATGAAATGATCTATCTGATATATTGTAATATTATATTCATATTATGCATACATAAACATAATACATACTACATACTCTTATTCTTCTCTTGAAGAAGTTAAAGTGAATATCAAGTAGTATCAAGTTTCTGTTTTATTTATTTGTTCAGATTTAGTCAATAAGTAATTACTAATTAATTACTCCCTCATTTATAATTAGTGATATAATTTTTGTACCTAAACAAAATGCCTAACAGGGGTGCATGTGCAATAATGTGTCAGTTCACATAGTTGCTTCCTTCATTTCAACCAACGTTTGAAACCAAATCATACTTTCTCTTCCCTATATATTCTTCAGCAAAATTTTTATAAAATCTCAACTACTTGGTAGTGTAATGTAAGATCTACGGCGTAGCCTCTTTGATTTTGTATGCATGACAGAACTTGAATTTATTAGCCGTTTCAATATGTATGAAATTGGAAGAACTTGGAAGAATCCCACGGACGGTGTAGCGGTTTTCGGCTTATTCTCACCGTAATTCAAAAACTTCTCAATAAAGTGGAAAACTGTAACCGGGCGAGTTGTAACACTGTTTACCCCCTTTCGAAATTGTCCATATACAACTATCTTTCTGCGATTCTTAGTTACTGAAAAACAGTTTTACTAGCAAAAATCAGTGAGAGTGGTGTGCGTGATTCGTCATGCAATACATGCATGAGGAGAGCCGCCGGTTACAGTTTTCCACTTTATTAAACAGTTTTTGAATTACGGCGAGAATAACGAAAACCGCCACACCGTCCGTGTGATTCTTCCAAGTTTTTCCATTTCGTATACTATAATGAAAAGGCTAATTGCCAACTTATTTTATCGCATTTAGTTAGATATGTGTTAAAATGAGATGTTTGCCAAAAATAATTTTTTTAATCTAATGCGAGAATTACGAATGCATTTAATGTACTCTTCTTATAGCTGTATGTATGGCAGAACTACTTACAGTGAGGGTCACCTATTATCCAAGACATCAGACTCTTTGATAACGAATGCACCAGAAAAATTGCAATATTTACCCATGAAAAAACATCAATTGGAAATGAAACTTGTTTTATTATTCTGAATTAGATGAAATGGTCTAATCAATTTTGTAGTTGAAAAATGATTACCGTCGTTTTACACCTAACTGTACTTGTGACTAGTGTGGGTTACAACTTACATTGATGTCCATGCGATATACTCTATTCTATGGCTATTGATGATATGTCTTAACTGTATACTTAGTAACCAATGCAAAACAAGTTATTTGCAGTTCTAGGAAATCTGTTGTAAATGTAGGCTTAGAATATTATCTTTGAACACAAATTGGTCTTGCACATTCGCATGTTGACTTTTCTTCGTAGACATATGCATAGTTATACCTATTATAATAATGACAATCTACAATAGTATGTGAAAAAGCGTTAAATGGCATGTGCAAAGGTACGTTTGCTAAATTTTTATTGTGTCCTGTTCAACTACACATTGCCATTACTCTCTTAAGACTTGTTGAGCGTATGCATATACTTGACAATTTCCTGGAAACTAATTTACATAAAATTGTCGTTGCAACATGCTGAGGCTTATCTTGTTTCACACCTCGTACTCTCATCTCTATCTTTTATTTTCCAGAGATTGTATGTACCATTGTACTTTCTAATAAGAGTCTCAGAATCTCTGTTTCAAGTAAAGAATACATAACCGACAATTCCACAGGTATATCCGGATATTACATTGGATCTTAACCTTTGATTTGTACAACTACAGTAATTCCAGTCTGTTTTCAAATCAATGGTTTAATATTAGGTATTATAGCGTGATGCATGAGATGAGACGTGTCCGCAGCTATATCATTGCTTGTATTATAGACGAGGAATGTCACCAGACACCAGCAAACCAGAATCCATCCCCCAGGATGATCCATGGGTTTTGACCGCAGTGTTCTCAGAAAGCTCTTGCTCTTCTGATGAATTTTTGGGCATCGCAGTCCAGATTTGGCATACCTCAGACGAACAAAATCTTCTCAGATTTTGATCATTTGATGTGACATTAAGGCTGGCTTGGAGGATAGATGATCATTTCGCCTAATAAATCAAATATCTCTTAGCCGGAAACTTGTTAAGGAAAAAACTATACGTGGATTTATGAAGAAAATGTTGCTCTGGATAAATGGAAAAGTGAAGAGTCAATGCGCCAATAAGTACAATCTTTTCATTTTAGTTATCATCGTTGCTTCGAGTTTTGCAAAGGTGCCCGCGGGGGTTGGGGCGTCTAATTCCGGGGTTGAATCCAATACCAGGAGACCAGCTCATGTGTAGCGAATTTTTCAAATTTTGTTGGATTGGGTTGACTTTTTTGAGGGGTTTGGGGGAGCGTTTTCCCAAAATGTGTTTTTCGACTTATAAATGTTCATAAATATAAAATGCATTACAATATTCATTTTTGACAAGTTAATCATGACAAATCAATGACGATAATGACCAAAGAGAGGATATGTATGGACTAAAAAACCCAAAATATTTATGCAATATGTACTACCAACTAATGACTCTTATGCTTACATGTATAAAAAATTGATATAAAAACTCAAATGTGCAAGTAGAATATTCGTCAAAATTAAAATGCATAGGAAAATACATATCCTCCCTCTGATACCTGAAACTGGTACCTTAGCTACACCAACTGAATAAAATGACGGTTAGTATTTTATTAGTATTACATTTTACATTAAATGTATTAGTATTGTCAAATGTCAATTGTCATTTCATTAGTATTGGAATTGGAATTTGGAGTCTTGAATAGATGGGATTGAAAAATATTTTTTACTTTTTGGCTTTGGCAATTTAAGGCCCCAGCCGTCAGGAGCCCCAAAATGGGGCGCCAGGCAGGGTTTGCGACGCCCCGTAGTTTAAACCCCCAAATGGGAACCCTGGTTTTTAGCCACACAGTTTACGGTCTCAGATTTCGAATTTCCATAAAAAATGTTGCTTTTTATACTGTATTGCAAAAAAGTAATCCCCGTCCAGTGTAACTACATATTTCTACTTTTTCCGATAAGGTAGTTTTAAAAAGAGTAGCAGTTGTATTTTTTCTCAAGTTAGTAATCCTTCAGTCTTTGAACCATTGCTTTACAAACAACTTTTGTATATATTGACCTATCTGTTCCCCCGTGATTGCATGCAGATTTGCCAAGCTTTCTGGCAATCACTCGAATGGAATTGGGATTGGGACTCCCAATCCCAATTCGATTCGAGTGAATTTTTGACATGACTCCCAATTTGGGAGTCATGTCAAAAATTCTTAAACTGTCCAGAATTCGCTTTCTCCGGGGGTATGCTCCGAAGCCTTAATTTGGTTAATCTGGTCTCCATTTCTCAACATCATTAAGGCGTGGTATATACTTCGAAACGCGCTAACTGAGGCCTGCTGGTGTTATATGGGAGTAAATGGCAATA